>JAGDQP010018364.1:0-36700 GCA_022664845.1 Lepisma saccharinum | reverse complement strand
AATGTATTCACCGCAGCTAAACAGGCTGAAAAGCACGTAAATATAATGTCTATTAAAGTAGAAAATTCTTTTCGTTGTAATGTTTAGATAATGAGATGCCATTTTTGAATTGGTTCCATAATGCAAGTAAATACTGTCTAAATAAATCTTAATAAAGAATTTATTATAGTTAATGAATATTTTTAACATGAACAAATATTTTGATTATTTCTTTAATCCTCATACAATGTCTGAGGCCAGGAATTATAAAAAAAGAAATGTTATTATTTAAAGTAGCCCGAGAAATAGGAAAAACATTTTGTTCTCGAATTTTCACCAGCCTATTTTCCGGCCTAAATTGGTTTCATGGATGCATTTCTCGGCTAAGTCCTTTCAAAATGTAAGGCAAATTTCAGGCATCTCAATGGGTCCACTTCCCACTAATCAACTTATTCAGACCACTAAGACACAGTAGATGTTTCTCTTAAGCCGCTTGCAGATATAATATTCTTTATTATATATAAAGTCAATCGGACAGTGATATATTGAGGGTAAATCAGTTTAGTCGTTATTTAGGTTGTGGTAAATTGGTGCGTTTCAGACGATTTTTCTTCTTTCTAAGTTTTAAGATCTTAGTTTCTAAGTTTTAAGTAAACAACCGTTGGCCTTATGCATTTTTCATGAACCTCATTGACGTTACTGCTCTTGCCGAGTACGTTTTGTGGATGACGGGAAACCTCAATCCTGATTGGGAAAAATCCAATCCAAACAGAAGGCGATTCAAGTTTTTGATAGGATTGGGTCGACATCTAGCTCTTCCTCATCTGCAGAAAAGAAGTCATTTTGGGCTTCCAAAGCAAATTCAAGAATGCAAGCTAGAATTTTGGGTAAGCGCAGAGTGGAAACGCTGAAGATATCAGACCAGCATGATACTGCCAAAAGACGGTGTTTTTTTGTGCAACGAAGAAAGCACGGAAACAGAAGCAACAGTGCGAAGTATGCAAGAAGAACGTGTGTAACGAACATTCTGTGGTAAAGCGTCTGTGCGTTGGTTGTAAATTATTCGCTGGTGTGATTTTCTGCGTAAATTCATAATTCGTTGCCAAAAATCAATATTTTACAATCAATGTTTGTAATATCAAACCGTGAAACTATATTTTGAAATCCACGCACTCAAGCAGACACATTTTAGTAAAGTGAATTGGGAATAAGGACTACTGAAGTAAAAATTTCTCACGTACGATTTTCTCAATTATACTTTTTGTACCAAAATTTCCTTTCAAAAATAAAAGACATGCTCATTTTAAACTTAGTATATGTTTGCTTTCTATTGAATGCCCTACTAAAGAAACATAAGGAGTGACAAGATAATAAGATTGATATCCTGCGAAGGCTGTTACATATCTTCAAACAAATAAAAGTAGGAAAAATACTAATACTCGTAGTTATATACTTTTCAGACAGTACCACCTTCATACCTTACAAAAAATAAACTAAAATTAATCTAACCTAACGTAAGCTAAAACTAAAATTAATCTAGCCTAACCTAATCTAAGCTAAAACTAAAATTAATCTAGCCTAACCTAACCTAAGCTAAAACTAAACATTGTAAAGCACTAAAATTCTATAACAAAATCCATTAAAATAAGTTAAAATCCAGTATTAATCAGTATGGGTCCAACGGACCCACCTTGGGCATTTCTGTATGTAAAATACCTTGGTGTTTCTAGGGTTAAAAGAGGATGGCCTGTCGTTTGGCTCCTCCTGTGGAACGTCCGCGACACAATTGTAGTCGCTTATACCTATGCTGTGCAGTCAATGGAAGGCTCAGCAATGGGCGCCATGCAAATATGCCCCGCTCTGATAGACAACGTATAACTGTTCGTGGGGACACTGGATGCTGTTCCACATCCGCCAGTGCGTGTGCACAAGTCGT
Organism: Lepisma saccharinum; assembly: GCA_022664845.1. NCBI lineage: Eukaryota > Metazoa > Arthropoda > Insecta > Zygentoma > Lepismatidae > Lepisma > Lepisma saccharinum. The sequence goes on along the minus strand of JAGDQP010018364.1, from coordinate 34,785 downwards.
GTGTCCCCGCAGTCCGAGGTATGACGTAGTCGTTTTGGTCCGGCATGCCGTTACGTAGTGCCTTCGTGAAGCCATTGGGTCCACATGCACTGCACTCTGGACGCAATCCGTACAAAATGGGCACCAATGTCGCAGAAGGATAAACCGCACTCGTGATATGCCACGGTTTTTCCGCGGACAAAGCGGGAAACCTACTTATAGGGCAAAACCGCATTCGACGACAAGGCATAATTCGACCATGCACTCACGTTATCAGGTCACAAAATCAGTCGTCTACCACTGCACTGTGGTTCTCTGGCATGTCTCCGATTGCTGGTCCTAGATGGCATACCCGTTGCCTCTGATGCGTCACAGGGTTGTCGTGCTAATCAGTTGTTTATCTTTACATGCTCTATGTATTCTGCAAATTTTCCATTAATCCGATGTCTCCTTCTCGGTGTTGCATTTTAATGGCGAGCGGTATATATAATGAAAGCATCTTGTGCATATCTAATTATTTGCTTCAAATTGGTAAATATAAGATAAATGTCTCAGATAAATGAACACTTAATTTTATATAAAATGATTTACGAAAGCAATTTTTGAGCATTAAATAAGACCCTGTAAGTAAAAACTATGTAGTGAATGGATGTATCAAACTTCGTAAAAGCATCATTTCTTAATGAAAATGAACAGAAGTTATAACTAAGACATTTCGAAATCTACGAAAGTCTTTCGCTTACATGAATACTCATTTTATACTCTAAAAGTAAGTTCTCAATAACTTTACCAAAATTCCTGAAATGTACTGAAATCAACCATTTGGGTATCCACTACATATCACTCAACAAACAGACACTCAGGTGGAATAATTTACTTCAGACAATGGTAGGTAGTGCCTAAAGGAGAACAATAGAGTCATGCAAAGTATTATAAGAGCCAAATGATATAAACATATTAGGAAGATTACATATGTTGTTTATTTTTCATGTCTAACATTACAATTGATTCTGTCTCTTTTGCCACGTACTCAGCTATAACACGCAATCTCAATATGAATATATTATGGAATTAGCTTTGCAACAGACAATTATAAAGATAACAGCTAAAATTGTTTGGTCCAAATAGCGCCCACTTGTTTACTACTGCTGTTGCTAACCAATCGAATAAGATTATTTTATATTTATATTTAAATTTATTAGAAGTTAGCACGGATACAGCAAACGCCATTTTATACCGTTCTTGTAACAAACAATATCAACAATAATAAAAATAATAATAACAACAAAAGACTTACGCAATAGGAAATAAGATCAAGGGTTTTTTGTTTTTTTACATTCATTCCAGATTGATAAGTTTCCAAAGCTTCGCCCACTGTCGCACACGCGTAGGACTCCTTGGAAAGAGCAGAACTCCTTCAACTATTAGTACCCCCAGAAAAGCCCCTACCTCGCAACTGATAGCTTGACCTTGTGGTCTACGTGTTGGAAAGCTGATCAAGTTCAAGAGGTCCCGGGATAGAAGCCTGGCGTCGTTAGTTTTACATATTTCTTTTTCTTCAAGAAAATTCACTTTTTTATGTATATACGCATTAGAAGATTTAATAGAAGTAGTGATCAAGGGCACTTGGAGATTAGGTAAGTCAGGGTCGGTGTTTATTGTGCTTTTTTATTGCACAGAGACAGTGTTTCCTCGTGCGCTCACCTTAGACACAAATGAATTGTGGGGGAGGCCATATTGGCTTTAAACAACCAGTTGCCTAACAAGCCTGCCATTTAATGCCTATAGGATTTTGAGAGAGGTTTCAGAAGTAAACTTATGCTCTACCTTGGTACATGCGAACATTTACAGGTAAGATTCACTTTTGTGAACTTGCCAGAAAATGACTCGCCTATATTATAGTAACAGAGAACAAATACTAAGAATTTTTTTATTTCACGTATAGATTTTTTTTTAGTTTAAAACTTAGAAAATAGCCGATCACTATTTTACACCCTGGCAATGTTCTAGAACACTGTTTCCAGTGTTTTGAAACAAGCCATAATATAGATCAGGCATGGCTAACAGAAAGATCATGGACTGCACGCGGTCCGTAATGTAATTGGTGAGGCCCGCAATAAGAAGCAAGTATTTGAACTGAAATATATTTATAGCCTTCAAGTATCTAAGACTCAGGGTAAAAGGATGCCAGAAGAAGTTGGCCAGGGCCAAAGTTGAAGGTACCATCCCGGCAATTGTGTGGTGTGGCTGAGGACAAACCCTGGAGAGAGAAAACCTCAGTCAGAATAGATGGCCGCTGGGATCAGAATCAAGTATTCTACGGATATATTGTTATTCCAATTGTAAAATAATTTTACAAAGATATTAATTAAATAATCTATTGCCTTGTAAAACAGCCGAGTTTAGTTTCTTATAAGTTCTGCCTAAAAATGTGCAGCCTGTCATCATCATATAACGGTCCTCGTACAGGAAGAAGTTGACCATGCCTGAGACAGGTCTTCCTAACTTGACAAAGAAAAGTAATTTCAAATCAAACATAGTTTTCATTCGGTAACATAATTATCGGCACCGAGTTTCAGAGAAGTGTGAAGTATTAAAAGCCACTGGAAATGCTAATATTGTGCCACATCGTACCTAACACTGTTACATTGTAAGTCTCAGAAATCAGTATAAATTTCATTTCGATGCATTTCATTTCGGTCCTCGTAATTATTTTCTAGATTCCATACAACCCTTGCAGGTAAACATATAATAAATCTATTTTAACAATATAGCTTACATTTGCTTTTGCCTGACATTTGCAATTCCGTTAGAATTTTGAGGATTATACATTAAGTCTTTATCTCCGCTATTTAATCCGACAGATGAAAACTTGCATCATTCATGTTCTAAATGGGTAAAGTAGATACCACTCGCGTGAATATCGATTGAGAATCTGTTGTAAAAAATGTAAACAACTACTCAAAATGCGTTAGTGAAACATTAATTAGATATACACGTAGAATTTATAGGAACTAAAAATGCTACCATACCGTCCAGTTGATCTTAAAGAGACTGAAAACAACAAACAATTGTTCCGTGCCCGCTTGAATGCAATTAACACATTAAAATATAAATATAGACAAAGTCATTTAATGCTGTTACTAGATATTTTAAATATTAACAATTTAAATATTAACAAAGAGAGAGTTTCTAAAACAAAATAGAATTGCCAAATCTAAAACAAAATGGATTGTAAATAGACTGCACATCTTCGTCCATAACAGTAATGTCTTCTTTTATTTGGAAATCTGCAAAATTTATGTTTGACATAAAGTATAGTATTTGCAGTCAAACGTAAAGCATGTAATCATATTGTAAGGCATAATTTAATTATTAAATGTTATAAATATGTTAAGAAAACCGTTTTATCTTTTTCGTCCATACTAAACACGTGCGCTACTCCGTGTGTATACAGCCGGTCGGTCTGGGTGCTAGGATACCGCGCGGCCATAACGTCAACTTTAACAGCGTTATAGCATGGGCACCTTTGTGGCGCTCAGCTGATATTCGGGTTCTTTCGGAGCTATCGAATTTCCCCGAAGTTGAGTTGAATAGGTCTGCATAATAAGAATGCAGTTCCAGTACAGTTCCTGAAACGTTTCTGAAATGTTCACAAGACATGGTAGTAAAGGAGATCACTCATCGTCATGTATGATAACTGAAATAACAAGCAATGCTCATAATGCTAGCTAAAATAGACACATACAGTTCACAGAGTAAAGAAAACATGTTCCACTGAAACGTTACAGAAGAAATGACAGCTTTAAAAAGAATAGATTAATACATGGAACTATTTATATTACTAACAATAACTTTGAAGATTACATAGCTTCATAATATGTTAACTGTTGACTACATAGAAGTTTTCCTGTGCTATTTAACCACAGACTGTTGTTGTCCTATTAATTACAATTCACCATTTTACAAAATTCTTCTATAACTTCTGCCTTTAAATGTTGTTGTACCTTGGTTTATGTCCACTCAATAGTCTTCTACAACCTCCAATTCATCCAGCAGCTGTCCCCATAACTTGTTCATCTGATTCAACGTGTGATTCCAGTAGATCAGGTTGAAGATTACAAAACACACTGGCAATAAGATGAGTGCCAGAACATCCAGAATTCCTTGTTTTCTCAGCAAAGTGTTTAGCCAATCACACAACTTGTTACAAATACGCCATTTTCTTTTCTTGATTTTGTGGCATTCCAACGGCTTCTACAAAATTGTCCAGATTTGGAAAAAAAGAGAAAGAAATTAATTACACGTAAGGAAATAATCGTAATACGTAATTAACTTGTCACGAAGGTAATAAAAACCATTATTTGTAGATGAATTATGTGTTGTAATATGCTTCAAGTTTCAGATATAATTTTAATTAAAAACTAATTTCCAAAAAACGAAAGAAATTCAAACTCAAATGGAATTCAGTTTTCAAAAATACATTAGAAAAAAGTAATGTTACCATGAGCAGAAATTCAAAACTGGCTTCCTTCTAACGTCCAAGTACTCAACCATTAGAAAATGGCAACCACGTCAAAAAATGTCTGGTTATGGAATATTTCTTGCCCGAACAGTTGTTGTAGAATCCTAAGATTAAGGAAGATTTGCATTTTCTTTGCCTCGGTAATCTTCAATTCTCAAGATAATTATGCTATTAATCAATAAAAGCCAGTTAGATTGTCGTGGTAAGGTAGTTCTTCATGTACCAGTCTACGTACAGCTTTTCTAAACTAACGATAATCTAACTGTTCTTATTAGATACTCTCTTCCGGATTTATATGCATCAAAGTTTTAAAGAATAAAGTTATTATTCAAAGTTTTTAGTTATAATCTTTTGTTTGGTAATTCATTTAATTTCTGTTCAGATACAATCATAGAGAGAAGAAATTGATTGCAAATCTAAAGTCCTTACAACCGATCTTTCGCTTTTTGTCTGAGGAAGCTCACTTTCAGTTAGTTTCAATTCACTGTTCAAAGGTCTTTATAGAAAATGTGTCTCAGAGTTGCTTGGTATGATCATATACCGACCTATATCAATTAAGAAATAATGATGCTGATGGTATGTGACCTTCAATACTGATATTACATTTGTTTTTAAACCTTTTGCGACTGACACTCCTCAATTTGCAAGGTCAAGACAGTTCGTACCACGAAACTTATGTATTTTATAACATGAATTCCAGTTTCAATTAATATTTCCCCTTAGAAATTATCGGAAACATCTTATTTTCTAGGGTTCTGAAACTCTCTTCTTTGTGATATATTTTAGCCACCTAACTCGATATTTATACGTTTTCTTACCACTGAATTAAATCCAGTCTGGACGATGAGAAGTTTCTCAGAATGATCTTGTTTGTGGCAAGAGAATTTGTACCGTGTACCCAGAAGAATAAGAACATATTCCACGAGAGCAGCAACTACAAAAGTCATACAAACAATCAACCACACTTCAACAGGTTTCACATGGAAGGAAGTCCGTAGTTTCTGCCTGCGTAAAAAGAAAGAAAAAACAATACCATGTAACCGGGTACGCCGTTTACATTATTTCTTTATATTGACTCACTCCCCGTGGTGACGAAGAGACGCCGACTACGTCGAATCAGTAAGTCACTCACTCCCTGTGATGACGACTGATCAGTGTGTCGTGGTTGGGAGATGAGGCTACCTTCGGTTAGTCTATGTCATACCGTCACGAGTTTTCGGTGACGTAGCGGAAGTGGCAACTTGTTGCTTTAGAAGGAACTAGAAATTTCTTACAGACAAGTGAGTTGCGAGCTCAGTCAACATAAATGATTAAGTAATTATGTAACATTGCTGAGCAGCATCAAAGTCCCACGTTTTACTGCAGTATAACTTGTATAGGATCAAATACGCGTAGTGATGGTGGTGTACGAACAGATTCATGAAGAAAATTCAAGATTTAAAAGTCCCGTGTCACGCCGGGTTATGGCAGTTGTGAGTAATTATTTTCGGCACGTGGCTGGAGGAACGCTATTGTAAGTAGCTCACTTTTATTGTGATAATAGATAGAATACAGCATCCGTGAAAATAAAGCGTGTGCTTCACAAGATTGTTGACTTATGCATAGTACCTTTGTACAGCGTCTAAAGTACCGGTACAGTAAACTGGTTTTGATCGTTGCAAAATTATCACGGTGGCAACATTTCAGCCTGTTGGCGAGTGATAAAAGATAATCCGTACTAGTTGGCGGGCGTTATGGTACCATTTCCTTATTAAAAAGAAAGCTAGCTAAGGTGAGTGGTGGCCAATGAATGCATTCATATAACGTGTTTGGAAACGATATTGCCTATTTGCACGGCAACAAGCGCAACCACAGAAGTGAAAATATTGAAACGCAGTAGCAGTGTGCAGTTAATTCTCTACTGTGGTTAAGATTCTAAACCAAACCTGTAAAATAACCTGTCATTTGAACAGTAACGTATGTTGAACAGTAAACGTGCACGATATAGAATACTGTAAGTTTTTGCATCTGATAGTGTATTCTGCGTGTGTAGAGTAGGGTGCTTTACGCACGAGTTAGACTTGTGTTAAAAAAAAAGTGTGTGGCCACGTAAGATTTGCGCTGGATCCAGTTGTAAGTTGTGATTTCTATTATATGATAAGTCGATATTATCGTCGCAGTTAAGGAATCAGGATGTACTCGATGGTATCCTATTACTTATTTTGAAATATAACCATTGATCTTTCAGAGAAATAAGTGTTGTTGTACTCAGTAGAACTATAAAGAGCAATTGCCCTAACTAGGACGCGTCAGAAAAAAAAGTTTAATTTTTGCATACAGCGATTGACAGAGTAGGTCCAAAGTCTTCCATGTTGCTCTCGAAGATTAGGTTAGATCTCGTTAGTGTCAAACGATAATACTAAAACAGCTTGTGTGCAGACACAGTATAGTAAGAATTATGTGCGATAGTATTTCGTCGGAGTGAATATACTTATTTACGAAGAAGTTAAATCTAAGGTTTCACGGAAGTAATAGCATTTTAGAAAGAAATAAAAATGCTTTGTATGAGAACTGCGATATTTAGTTAAAATATTATTGAATGCTAAGAAATTTTATTCGATTATGGGAACGTAGTAGTAGTTATTACAAGCAGGCTCATTCAGTTTTCTGCCTGTGTTGTTTAATATTGTGCTATTTTATGATTTTTCTGCGCAGGTACGCGTATTCCCAATTAGCATAGGGTATTTTATATTATTTTCTAACCTAACCATACTTTGACTGGACATATTTGGTACTGTATTAAATAAAGTATTGCGAAAAACATTTAGCTAGACATGCTGTAAGTCCCCGCATGCTACATAAGCGTTATTTGTCATGAATATTGTAGTACGTTGTGAAGTTTGTACGTATTTAGTAACGCTGTGAACTGTATTTTATTATTATTTTAACTGCACCGTTTGTCATTAAAGTGTATCTGGAAAAGGAACAGCAGCATTGTGGTGCAATAGAGCTCTCAAACAAACAATTATCCACTACCATTGTGTTGGAATACCAATAGAACGGACCTTTGTATTTTTCATTATAATATTTCGTGCACTTCAACGCACATATTCGAACAAAAGGAGCCGATAGAGGAGTTGCGGTAATAGTGCTGGATACTGTTTCTCACCTTCGTACGCACTAGACATACTTTGTCGTCACATAACCATCAGTTTCTTAATACACATAGGTACAAGAACGTCCCATGACTGTACGAATAATTACAAACTGTGGCCCGCGACCCGCGCACGTACATTCCAACACAGTTATCTCTAACAAATTACGTTTTTTGAAGATAAATCGGTTCGTACGTCGGCGCTTTCATCACGAAAGTAGTGCTACCCCCTACCGAGGACCAATCACGTAAATATACGGGGTTATACCCATTGTAAATATTTATATGTAAATAACTTATTCACTTTACATACAATAATGATTTATTGGACTGATTTTCAGCAAGTAGTCGTTTCCATACAATATACTCACAGAGATACAAACATATCAAAACAAGAGAACAATGAAAATAAAGAATCAACGCTGATAAAAAACGTGAATAAGAGATGACGATATCTCCGAATATTCAATTAAAATTGAGTTCGTTTATGGCCTTTAAGCAGTTCTGGTCTAAGAGACCGATGAGATCTCTCCGTTTCTTTCATAATAGATGAAACATAACAAGGTCTGTCATGAGAACAACAAAGTACATGACAACCTAAAACAGTAAAGGAAAAAACAATATTGTTTCAAAGATTATTTTGTTAATCCCGATTTCGTTCAATTTTTGAAAGCCGTTGGCTTCTCTCCTGTACCTTTGAGATATAAATAATATTTTATAGTGCGTGCGTGTTTCAGTTGATCTCATAGTGCTTTTCTATACATACAAGTACATGTGTTAACTTGTTATTTCCTGTGATATAGAAAGGCAAGCTAACATAATCTGTTTTGGTGATGACATCTTTCGTAGATCATTCTTCTATGGACAAAGATAAGAAAGATAATGCCATTTTTAGTAACATTTGATCCCGATCTTAGTCTGGTGAAACACAGAAAAGCCCTATCGAACCTCAGTTCCCAATTCTGTAACTGTAAGCAGTAACACAGGGGTTGGTCAATACAATTAGATTTTTTTAATATATATATATATATATATATATATATATATATATATATATACATATTATTAACAATTAGTTGATCTGAACGCCGATGGTATGTATCATAAATGGCCTGCATGATCTTCAGACTTAATTCCAATAGACCGTCTTGTGATAGTTTGGAGAGACACATAGTGTCACGTTACCATATCTGAAATCTGTCTAATACTGGAAGATCGCGCTGGCGCAATAATAATAGACTTACGACAAGACAGCATCAACAACCTGCTGTAAACTATGTACAGACGCAGTCGTGGACACTCGTTAGCAGTCATGTATAGACGTCATGACACCCAATACTGTTTATCCTACATTTAACAAATTTGCATAATATTATAAACTCCCCGTAGTTGTATTGGTGTTCTCATTGACATAATTTCCGTGAGTGTTGTAATTCTTATGATACGGAGTTCAAACAGACATATTTTCTATGAGACCGTAAGGTCTCCTTTCCACGGAATGCTACGATTTAATCTTAGCTCTAGCAGTAGTGCCAGCATGTGAAAGCAAGAATGCTACAATACGGCAAGATACTATGGTATAAAATTTTTGCTTTTACACGCTGGCATTACTGCTAGACCTAAGATGCTTCCGTGTCAAGCGGACCTAAGATTGAGAGCCAATTTAACATTTTAATTCTACAAAGCAGTATTGCAATGGTTTATAGATAAGTTTCGGATTGCAATGAATTTGTATGTGGCAACATTGTTCTTAGATTATCTTTTGTTTAGGACGCGGAATCTACTAAGTAAGTAAGTAGGTTTAGTGACGATTGGCAAGATGGCGGCGAACTAGAAGAAAGCTGTTGAAATCTCCTGTGCATTTTTTATAATAGTCCAAAGGTTTTTTTTTCGGCCTTTCCTTCAAGACAATTTACTCAGTAGTGTTATAAAGTGTTGCAGTGTTTTATATAATAGTTTTATATCATGAAAATTCAAAATTAACTGTGATAACATCAAATGCGACACTGACAGGAGAGTTAAGAGTGACTGACAGATATGGCGAACAGAAACCATAGTGGCCAATAAATAACTGACCTTAAAACATCAATTATTAAGAGTGTTAGACTGCAAAACTGTATTATATGATAAATATTATTTTAAAACAGCAATTAATAAAACTAAAGCGCAATGGATGGGCATAATTAGCTATTTCCAAGCTAGAGTACAAAATACGAATACGAAGTTTATTTAGTAACGTACTTAAAAATAGAGGGATTATGATACGACACACCAGATATTTTCCGGATGAGTTTCATACATTTTTCTACATACTACTTCAGGATTAGTTATGGTATAATATGATAGGGAGAATGATCAACCAGAGATGTGTTTTCGTTACCCCGTAATGAATAGAAAAAAGAGAACGTTTTACTACGTTACAATTGGGTTGGTAATTAAGATCAACTGTCTTCCGAGGAAATCTTGATGTCTGGAACTATGATCATACTTTTATTACCGGTGTTATTTTATCAGCTGCTACTACTACTATTACTATTACTACCACTACTACTGCTAATTAAGTATTGTATTGCTATTTTACATTGTATTAACCTACTAATGATACTTAGGTTATTGGTTAAACTACGACTATGGTGGATATTAGAACCACTACCAATATTACTTTTGTACTCCAGTGAAGTTATGTGTTCCCCGTGGGTGAGTGCTAACGCTCGCTACCTTGTAATCAAGAGATCCCGGGTTCGATTCCCGGTGGGAACACTTCCCGGTGGGAAGTGGTTCGGGCTCACATTAAACTGTAGATCCCGTTCTTAGAAGTTTAGGACGTTAATAATTCAATCAATCCAGTGAAGTTACTGGTACTATCGTTATCAAAAATATATTTTTTTATGTTCTGAAGCATAATAAGTGACAATGCTCACTACAGTTATTATCGAAAGTTTGGTAATTTTACTAGAGAAAGTTAGTTGTGTAGACGCGTACTTCAAGGATGGACTTTAGATCCAACCCCGAATTTATCATAAGTATACCATATAGCTACACTGTTACTACACCATAGTAAGTATAAAATAAATGACTGTGCCATGTAAAAATTAATGACCTTTATTACCCTGACCGTTAGGGTAAATACAGAGTTGAGAAGCTACCTTACCTAAGGAAGTTGAACATTGTAACCAATGTAAGAAGTGTTGTGGTGATTAAAGCAATTCTTCCAGGCACCGTCTCTGGATTTATGATGAAGCTGCACCATGACATTATCACGAGAAGTCCACTGGGGAAATAGGTCATCAGTAAATGAGATGAAAGGCCACGATATAACCCAACATGCAACTCAAGTGCTGAGTAAGCACGATCTGCAGGAGAATAACAAAATTCAACTCAACTCTTGATAAAGGTACGTCAATTTTAAACACATTAGCCGCCGCAAATTATGTAAAGAAAGAATTGGATTTGTATAATTGCAACCATGCTACTACATCTGATACCTACCTACAGGTATGTGTAAAAATGTATCCAATATAAGAGACTACAAGCTAACCACCTTATTATTATTAAAACTCAACGTAAACAGCTTTAATGACTTGAAGAGTATAGGTAAAAGGGGAATTTCCAGATATGTCAGCATTATTAAGTTGACTTCTATTTATTCCAATGAATTTAATATTCTAAGGATCGTTACAACCTATGGATTATTTGCGCTGTTTCATGAGAGCTATTCTGGAGGCTAGCTGTCAGTATTTTGTGATTGTTAAGAGCTTAGACTTATTTTTATTTTTTTTAAATATGGTCCCTTTCTCCTGGACAATTCATATAGAGGAATATTACGCACTCTTCTCTATTACCAATATCATATAAAATAATTATTTCTAAACATGCACTCGTTCATAGTTTCTCTTGTTCGCCATCTGCACACAACTTGATTAAATACTTAAAAAAGAATTGTGTGAAACAAATCTTGTTAACCGGCTTACATAAATTCAGTTAGAACTTTGAGCTACAAAATAGAGCTAGATCTCATTTATTTAGTTCTCGTGTGCCTTTAAAACACTTGGCTTTGTCAGTGTACATAAAATATCCACCAGCGTGTATGGCTTGAATATTAGGTTTCGATAAAGGCCATACTTATAATGTATATTCAAAACAAGGAATTGAAAGGGTGAGTGCAAAAACCACACCTGTCTGTCAACACAGATTTTTCAGGAGAAACTAAAAACTGTTTGTAAAATTACAGATTGTATTTATGGAAATTTAAAATGCATCAGTCATTTTTGCTAGTGACTCTGCATGCTATACCAAAGAAAAAAACTTTTTAAACCATATTGTGTTTGCTGCGGTACTTGAATTAATGTTTTGGACGTATTTTGTTTTTGCACAAAACTGTAGTATTTCAACTTACACCTGTTTAGAAAACGGTTTTGTGTTATTTGTACAAGAATGTTAATAAACTCAGAGGTACAAATGACGGGTAGCACTAAAGAAAGAACCCGACACCAAAACTGTTCACAGTACTTCAATGAAAGCTAAAATAGGGAAAGGAAAGCGCTCACTCAGAATCAGTGATACTGCGTAGCGATTCTTCATATTCTCCCATTGGACATCATTTCTGTAATGGGTCTTGATGTAGTGAGGATAAGAGGCAGTTATCTTTCTACATCTCGAACTTCCTTCATATTGACAGGGACAGGTTTGTTGTACAACTTTGGTGGTTTCACAATAGCCGTAGATGGCTTTACTCCAGTTTTCAGGAAAAGTAAATCAGCTTAGGCTCAGTTCTACAATCGACGGCTAAGCTTCTGCTCAGGGCTAAGATGAGGTTAAGTCATATTTTGGCCAATGAGAGTACGCAAAGTGAGACTTGGCCTCAACTTAGCCCTGGACAGAAGCTTAGCCGTCGATTGTAGAACTGACCCTTAAACATCAATGTTGTATGTCCAGAAACAACATACTATGTGCTTTCTGGAGGTCAATGGATCGTCGTCCTGTATTTTTTTATCCAAAAAGCGCCCGGTCTGCTGGTTTTGTAACTTTGTTGTAAGTCTTTGTCAGTTCGGAACAAAAATCCTTGAAATCTAGCCTACATAAAAGAGCTCATGGACAATGAACTTGTTTGAAGAACCCCAGATAATTTATATCTTGCCCCGTGGAGTGTAATCTTCAGCAAGAAGTCACCAGTATTTAGCGAATCTCCTACGCAAACAGAGAACTACTTACGAAATACTTCATGCAAAAGCAGCACACATCCTGTTTTTCCACCAGCTATAAAATAACATACCACTTTTCCTGTCACCGAATGCGTTTGCAGCGTGTAACATGAGTTATTTTTACACCGTCCTGTAGATCTATTTTTTTCTCTATAATAATGAACGAAATACTCAAAATGTCCGAAAAGTGGACGTGTATGACTTTTGCACTAACCCCTTCAATTATAGTTTTTTTCCAGCCTAACCTTACATAGAATAAATAACCTAAACTGTCCTAAGCTAGGTTAACGAAATAAATTGAGGAGTTAAATACAATAAAAGCATAAGTGACAGATAGAAGTTTTGAGATAATAAGCTTCAAATTTGTTACAATACAATACAAAACAATAAAGTAAATTTACCCAGGGCCACCTGGGATGAACTTCTGGCCAACGTAGGCCACTTTCGTCCTGAGAGTTGAATATTTAAAGTGAATAATTTTATTTATGGAAGGTGAACCGAACCCCAGAGCAGGAGCCAAAGCCCGCGCCAAACAATAGAGGAAACCACCGAAGAGTATAAACTATGAAGTAAATCATTGAGGAATATGGATCTTACAGTATTTAATTAGAATAACTGCCCCAATCTATTTCTGTCTTAAGCAGAATTGGTGTTTTGTCAATGGTGTGAATAAACGAGGTAAAAGGTATTAGGTATTGAAGGGATACTTAGGAATAGGTTTGATCAGGAAGATTCATTGTTATGTTTAATTCAGCTGCCCGCCTTGCACCATCAGATAGGCACTCAAGTCTATTTCGTGCTAAATTTGTTGTGTACTTTTGCTAATCTTAATATTTGTACTTGAAGACAGAGTCTACCTGTACATATTTTTTTCTTTTTTTTGTCAATTTTTTGTAGCCAACAAAACTTCGAAGTTTGTTACTTAACACAACCGTTTATGATATGCTGTTCTACTGACCTCTGGTGATAAGATATTGCAACTAATTTTTATTGGAGTACTCGTAAATGTATGGTGTATTAAATAAGGCATTGAACGCCAAAAGGTCAACATTTCTGAGACGATGGTACTTCGTGTAACTTATCAATTACAAGCAATAAACTTAAATTTGAAATTAATAGTACTAGAGAGGCATTTTTAAATCTGTTTTTATGCGCCAAACAGAAGTGTGGCTGAGTGGTAAAGCACATGCTGGGGGTAAAATATCCATAGTTTAAAACTCTTCTGAAGTCAGGTTTGGGAAGAAGCGGACAATGCCTTTTCTAAGTGCCATTCCAGAATGGGCTGTGTTATTGAGATTACTTTTTGAAAACAATATACAGCATTGCTGGCAGCATGGCTCGAACTTACTTACCTCCCAGTAATGTTGTGAAGCCCACGACCGTAATCACTCGGCCAATACAGCTGGATAACTGCTCTCAAAGAGCTAGAACTTCACATGCATATCCAAATGGTGTTTGGTTGGCATCCACGCGACTTCTCATGATTGTCTGTAGTTTATGAACACAGAGGTTATCTGAAGACTGATGTCTAATGTTACCTGATAGGTAGAATTTTTATTCGCCAGAATTCTATTCAAAAATTTCAAAATAGCTTACACCAATTTTTGATCTACTGTTATATTTTAAATAAAGTATTTATCTGAAGTAAACCAACTAAGTAACTCTATTGCTTATGGAACTCGCAAGTTTATCGCCACAATAATAAATGTTCGCCATACGATTCTATTCTGGGCAAGATCAAGCCAGTTTTCTTCCTGCACATCTACTTCTCGAAGACCTCTTCTAATATTGTTCTCCCAATGATATCTCTGTTTTCCCAATGGTAGCTTTCCCTCGAGCTCACCAACCACGATGGAATACACTCTATAAGCTCCGTATTTCCCTCATCCGACCTACATGGCTTGCCCATATTAGTCGTTGTAAATTCATTACAACATCGGGTGAGTTATACAGTCCGTACAGCTCTTCATTATGCAGTCTTCTGCATCCTCCGCTCATCTAGTCTCGTTTCGGTCTGTATATTTTTTTCGAATCCATATTTTCAAACACACTTAATTTACATGTTCATCTACTAGACTCGTATTCCAACTTTCGCAACCGTAAAGTATTACCGGCAGAATAGCCATTCTGAGTATTTTCAATTTCAATTTCCTTGATATTAATCGCTAATCGCGAGGCTAGGAGTTTCTGGAAGGTATATAACTACTCGTTGCTCGATCCTAAGCTACTTTTTACTTCTTCCGTGACCTCGTTTTTTCTTGTTACATATGCTCCCAAGTATTTGAATGTGTTTACTGTCCCTGTGTTCTCGTTCTTAATTGTTATGTATTTATTTCCTTCCTTCCCTGTGTTTCGGCTTGTTGTCCCGTATTCTGGTTTCTCTATATTTACCTGTACACCTATTTCATTGCACGCTTCTACAAAGACATCGATGTTTGTAGTGTGTCTATAGCCTCCCCTATTAAATATACATCATCTGCGGATACGAGCAGTTGCTTCAAGCCATTCAATGTTAGTTTCTTCTTGTCCTCTTTTATTTTCTGAATCAGATATTTCAACACAAAGTTAAACAGTGGTCGTGATAAAGCATCACCTTGTTCCAATCCGTTGCGAATCTCGAAACTATCTGACATATTATTACCTATCCCTACTCTGGTTATTGGGTTGCTGAGACTCTTCCTTACTAGCTGAATGAACTTTTACGGAATTCCAAATCGCATTAGCAATCTGTATAACATTTTTCTTTTGATAGAATAATGCTTTCTTAAAATCCATAAACAACTGGTGAACCGTCCCATTGTATTCCAGTTTCTTCTCTAATATTTGTCTCAAGGCTAAAATCTGGTTCAACGTGTATCTATTTATTCAAAAGCCACATTGGTGGTCACCAATTATTTCATCTACGTATACACTTAAGCTTGTTAGCAGGATATTACTCATTACTTTGTAACATATTGGTAGAAAGGAGATCCCGCGGTAATTATTAAAGTCCCATTTATCATTCGTTTAATAAAGTGGATGTGATGTACTTTTAGCTAATACGTCTAAATCATATCTGGTGTAGTAAAAAGTAATCCATTATTTTGCCAATAGATGGCTTCAGTGATCTGTATCTCGCGTTGTATAAGTCCGATCGGGTTCAACGAGATGGCGTTCAAACGATGAGATTGCGTACTACAAACACTGTTCAGATAGTTGTGATGAGTTGACTCAGTGTTATGTGAGCGCGCGTCAAATTGGACACTAGCAAAGAGAAAATACGCTATATTTTACAGTTTTTCTTCGATAAAGGCGAAAACGCAAGCCAGGCGGCTGCAAATGTGAATACTGTTTATGGTCCTGATACTGTAACAGCCAATCACTAGCAATTTTGGTTTCGTCGATTCCGTGCCGGTAATTTTGACGTCAGAGATATACCACGCACTGGAAGGCCAGGTGTCGAACATGTCGATAAAATCATGGACATTGTCGCGTCCGACCGTCATGTAAGCACTGTTTCGATTGCCCAAGAGCTAAACATTGCACAAAAAACCATGCGGAACCATTTGCATAAGGCTGGATACAAAAAGAAGCTTGATGTATGGGTGCCACACGAGTTAACGCAAAAAAAACCTCATGGACCGAATTTCCATCTGCGAATCGCTGCTGAATCGCAACAAAAGCAACCCATTTCTGAAGCGGTTGGTGACTGGTGATGAAAAGTGGATCACTTACGACAACGTCACGCGAAAACGGTCGTGGTCGAAGCGCTGTGCGCAAACGGTGCCCAAGCCAGGATTGACGGCCAGGAAGGTTTTGCTGTGTGTTTGGTGGGATTGGCAGGGAATTATCTACTATGAGCTGCTCCCCTACGGCCAAACCCTTAACTCGGAACTATACTGTCAACAATTGGACCGACTGAAGGCAGCAATCGGCCAGAAGCGGCCAGCTTTGGCCAATATTAGAGGCATTATGTTCCACCAGGACAACGCCAGGCCACACACATCGATAGTGACTCGCCAGAAGCTCCGGGGGCTTGGTTGGGAGGTTCTGGCACCGAGTGATTACCATCTGTTCCTGTCCATGGCAAACACGTTTGCTGGTGAAAAATTCGCGTCAAGAGAGGCTTGTGAACATCGACTGTCTCAATTTTTTGCCAATAGGGACAAGGGCTTCTATGAGAGAGGTATCATGATATTACCTTCCATATGGCAACACGTTATCGAACAAAACGGCGCATATGTGACCTAAATCGGATCATTATAACTATGGTAAGTCAAGCCTTCAATGTCATGTAAAAATAATGGATTAGTTTTTACTACACCAGATATCTTGCAGATTCAGTGCTAGATAGAAACAAACATAAATACAATAAACTGATACAAGCAAATGTTATATTTGAGAAACGAATGTCCAAGGCTCTCAGTATGATTTTCAAAGAATTAAGTTATTGCAACCTAAACTATTAAATATAATTGAGTTGATTTTTTTGAACGAAAACATTACCTGGATAACTCTTTGCTTTGAATTTGAATTTAAAACCCAGAAGTGTTATATCATCAATAGAATCCCACTCAGTTTGTTTCAAGTTTACAGGATAATAATCTTCCCACATCAGTTTCACATATTCATTAGGAACTGCTGCAAGTTAGATGCAAATAAAAATCATCACATTAATGGAAACTGAAAACATATATTACGTAAATTGATTCTAAATTAAAATAAAGATGAATACACACTCATTTACTTCTTTTAATACTCTCTGAAGAGGTAGTAAATGAAACACAACCGATTAACTCCACTGTATGATGAGAATGCATTAAGGTATTCACTTTAAAACACAATAAATGTTCCGAGAAGTTCTTAGATGTGGTAACAGTGGATCAGATATGCATAGATATATCCCATCAGGACATTCGCTATTTTGTTCTCATATTTTGTCACCTTCAATTCCCCCCAAAATATTAATCTTAACTTTATGTGGGCCATTTTAGTAATTATGGATTCCGGCCCGTCACGATGAATGAAATGAGTTAAAATCCACATGCATGCCCTACGTGGAATTAGAACCCGCAATTGAGCTACAAGGATACGTTATTGGATAAGGTATGTATTAAATTACATGTCTTGCAAACGTAGAAATGTCCTAGAAAATGAAGACATGAGGAAAATTCTGAATTTAAAATTAATCTGTTCAGGCAACAGTTTGGTTTCCGTAGTTCGTAATAATCATTTAGAAGAGGAATTTCTAATATTATTTTCGACTTTTCTCCAATTGACTGTATAATTCTCTCTACTAATACTACGTATAAGGGTATAATGATCAAAGAAATTTCACTGTTGTCTCGTTGAACATAAATCATGATACAAGGAAACTCAGAAAGTACAATATTTTTTTGTTAATTTATTGATTACGATTCAATGGACCCCGTCTGAGAATAGGATAAAAAAACTCTGTACATATGTATAAATTAACTGACTTACTAATTATTGAATATGAAACGAGTTACAAAGATGTGATGTTTAGTAGAAGTAAATTTAGCTACTGTATGTTTTCAAATAATAAACAGCTACAAGGGTGCAACCTCTGGATGAGGTAGTTTAAGTATCCTTGAGGTTATTATTATGAGGAAATTAAGTTTCTTGAAGTTAAGAGTAAAAACCCTCGAATATATTGTCCTTTTAAACATTTTTTTCTTTTGCAAGAAATTGATTCGAGGTGGGTTGGCAGTTACTTTTGAAGGTGAAAACTTGATTCTATATCAAGTTTTAAATCTGTTTTTTTTTAAATTAATTATCTGTAGAATTGAGCTACAAAGATGCGTTTTTGAATAAGATATGTATAAAATCACATGTTTTACAAACGTAAAAATGTCCTAGAAAATAAAAACCTGAGGAAATTTCTAAAGTTAAAATTAACCTGTTCAGACATGAGTTTGATTTGGCAGATCGTAATCATCATTTGGAAGGGAAATTTATAATATTATGCTTGACTTTTCCCCAATTGTCTGTATAATTCTTTCGCCTAAATACTACGTACACTGCTAAGGAAATTTCTCTGTTGTGTTGAATATAAATCAGGATGCAAGTAAATTTAGGAAGTAAAACATATTTCTAGTTAATTTATTTGATTATGATTGACTTAATGGACCCCACTGAGAATAGGATAAAATATCTTTGTACATATGTAAAAATTAAATAATCTATTAATTATTGCATATGAAAAGAATTACAAGGGTGTAATGTTTAATAGAGGGAAATTCAGTTTCTGTATGTTTCTAAATAATAAACCGCTACAAGGGTGCAACATCTGGATGAGATAGCATAAGTATTTTTGAGGTTATGCTTATGAGGAAAATAAACCTCTTGAAGCTAAGAGTAAAATCCCTCGAACATAATTATGGTCCTCGTAAAGATTTGTTTAAGTGTAGGAAATTAATTCGAGGTGGATTAGCTGCTTATTTTGAAGTTCAAATTTGTTTCTACACAAAATTTAAAAAATGTTCTTTAAATTAAGCTATCTGTAGAATGGAGCTACAAGGATGCGCTTATTAGATAAGGTATGTATAAAATTCAAAATATGGTAAATGTAAAAATGTCCTAGAAAATGAAGACAACGGAATTTCAATGTAAAATGATCTTAGTTCGTACTCATTATTTATAAGGAAAATGTCTAATATTATGCTCGTCTTTTCTCCAATTGCCTGTACGATTCTTTTAACTAAATGTTACGTACAAGGGTATAATGGTTAAGGAAATGTCTCTGCAAGGGTACAATGTGTGAGTTCAACTACAAGGGAACATTGATCAAAAAGTAAATTTAACTTGTAAATAGATACCTTTTTTTAGCAATTAATGCAAATATTAATAAATAATAATCGACTGAACATATTAAATATATACAGTATTAGAAGATTGACTCTTATATCAATCAAAATTAAAGGATATTTATAAAACTAATCAAATATCTTCATATTTAAGTCTTAATAATGGCAACTAAAAGTAAAATAGTAATTTTCTATCAGAACGTTAATGGTTTAAAGACCAAAACCAATAACTTTTATTAGAACCAATTCTGTGTCCAATAACTTTGATATTATAGCAATTACTGAAACCTGGCTAAATGAAAGAGTATATAACACACAATTAATTGATGATAGATACAACATTTATAGACAAGATAGAAAATTTGACTTATTTGGAAAATTGGATGTGGGAGGTGTACTACTAGCAGTAAAAAATAAGTTTGTCTCTTTTAGATTAGAATAATGTGAATTAAATATCAATGAAGATTTATTGGTACACATCCAATTGTCAGAAGCGGACAAAATACTTGTTTGTGTAACATATTTTCCTCCTGGTACTGACGACAGGTAGATGGATTTTTTTTAAAGTTGGAATTAATTAGTAAAGATAATTTATTTAAAAGAACAATAATATTAGGAGATCTAAATCTAAAATCTGTAACGGATTGTTTAAGTGGGAATTTTTCAATATTATTAAAGCAACGTGAAGAAAAAATTATAGGAGTTATAAATATTTTAAATCTGACACAACTAAATAAAGTGAGAAATTCAAATAATAGAATACTTTATATAATCTTAACCAATGTCCAGAATGTAAGAGTATTTTCATCAGACACAAGTTTAGTTACTGAGGATCGTCATCATCCTAGTTTACTAATTGGAATTGACTTTTACAAATTAAATAAAGCCAATAACCCTAGTGCTATGACATATAATTTTTCTAAATGCAATTTTATGAAGCTCTAAGGAGAACTAAATTAGAAAGATTGGAAACAGTTTTACGAGTCAGACCACCCAAATACTGCAGTTGAATATTTTTATAATGAACTATAAATGTACTCCAAAAATTAAAATGAGGAAAATCTACCCTTCTTAACGGTGAAATAATGAATTAAAATTAAAAAATAAACTTCGGAAAAAATTAA
The DNA here is from genome assembly GCA_022664845.1 of Lepisma saccharinum. Taxonomy (NCBI): domain Eukaryota; kingdom Metazoa; phylum Arthropoda; class Insecta; order Zygentoma; family Lepismatidae; genus Lepisma; species Lepisma saccharinum. Next base: position 14,017 of record JAGDQP010018364.1, on the reverse strand, counting down.
AAGAACTAGGCCCTATTCTGACTATATTAACGATTCGGAAATTTGAAGAAATGTTAAACATAATATACAAATTCAGTTTCGGAGATGCAATCGGGAAATTGAGGAATGTATAGATATTGACCCTAAAACATTCTGGAAGTACGTTAAAAACATAAAGAAAACAAAAACAGACCAACTGGTTTTGGAATATAATGGTAAACTCTACGTGGATGACCGTTCGAAATCGGAAACATTCGCTAATTTTTTTAAATCTGTTTATTATCCACGCGCCTCTAATATAATAATTAATGACAAATAAAACTGAAATATTGCGCAGTATTGATAACTAGTGATAAATGAAGTTTCTGAAAAAGAATTAGAAGAAGCTATCAATCAAATAAAAAGAAGGAAATCCATCAGTTACGATGGTACACCTTCCTATATTTTTAAAGGCTGCAAAAATAGTATTATGAAACCATTAACACATATTTATAATTTATCTTTAAAAACAAAATTCCCTAGTAAATTTAAAATAGCTCCAGTATGCCCAATTCCAAAAAATAATACAACTAAAAATGTAGCCGATTACAGACCTATAAGCCTTATACCTACACCGTCCAATATATTTGAAAGTATACTGTATAAACAAATATACAATCATGCTCGTCTTAATCTTTCAGATGTACAGTTCGGTTTTAGGAATAATAGGTCAACAATCTCAAATTTACTTAATTTAACCCAAACAATTTATGAAGCATATAATAATAATGCTCAATTAGATGTAGTTTATTAAACATTTCAGCATTATCTTGTTTATTTTCTAATAATTTCTTGAGATACGTGACTGTATGCAATGTTCGTCGATTTTCAAGTGAAATCATTTTGATTTTTTAAAAAATCAACATCATAATTTCCTTTGTAATTCAAATTATATTCATTTCTGGAAATATTGTCCTTATATTTAAGATATTTAAGGAATTTCTTTTGCACTTTTCCTATTTTACAATTTAAAATTTTGCAGTTAGAAGACCATACAATATTTGATATTCGACTTTGGGTATACAACAAAGGTTGTAGTTGTAGCTGTGTTTTTATTATTATTATTTTACTAATTCAAAAGACAATAGTTGTGGATAGGAAATGTGTATATTCACTGTAAATTCTGTAAATTGAATATGTATTGTACTTGCTAATTGCCATTGTTTTTGTTTGACGTAAACTACAATTAACTAAATAAAAACCTTATGAACGCTGATCAAGTGCTCGAACTCCCAGCACTACTCTCAAGGAAAGGTCTTCTTGCTAAATCTCTATAATCAAATCTGGAGGACTGATAGCTTCCCTGCTAGTTGGCGAGAAGCTATTGTAATTCCCATTCTGAAACCTGACAAAGATAAACTAAACCCCACAAGTTACCGACTATTGCTCTCACTAGCTGCGTATGCAAGCTATTTGACAGAGGGATAAACCGACGCCTAATGTGGTACTTGGAGCATAACAACTTGATTTATAATGATCAGTGTGGGTTTCGCCAATATCGATCAACTGCCAACCATCTTCTCAGGTTCGAATCTATTATTCAGAACGGATTCCTTCGGAATGAACATGTTCTTACTGTGTTCTTCGCTGTAGAGAAGGCCTATGATACCACCTGGAGATACGGTATACTAAGCCAGCTTCATGATTGCCCCAATTAGTGGCCACATGGCCCATTTTATTTCAAATTTTCTTAGGGTTCGCTATTTTCATGTCCGTGTTGGTGATCGTTTCTCAGAGCGTTATTTACAGGAGAATGGCGTACCTCAAGGGAATGTGCTGAGCGTAACACTGTTCGCTATTGCCGTGAATAGTGTTACGGCTTGTATTCGCCCTCCTGTACAAGGTCTTTTATATGTTGACGACTTGACGATTGTCTGAAAATCTGCGAATATCAACTTCGCAGCCTGGCAGATCCAGTTAAAGCTTAACCGTCTCGTTAACTGGTCACACCAGTCTGCCTTTCGTTTTTCCCCAACGAAGATAGTATGTGTATAGTTCTGCCGTAAACGAAATTGTTTTGTTGACACAGATCTCTTTCTTGGAGACAGACAACTCCAGTTCGTCGTGGAGGTACGATACCTTGGGTTATTATTTCATACAAAGTTAAATTGGCGTAGTCACGTTCGCCAAATTAAAATTTCCTGTACGAGAGCTCTAAATTTATTATGTGTTTTAAGTCATCCCACTTGGGGTACTGATCGAACAACCTTGTTGCGCCTTTATCGCGCACAAATTTTATCGAAACTTAATTATGGTTGTCACGCTTATTCCCCTGCACGATTTTCCGCCTTACATACGCTCCATAGTGTTCATGATGCTGGAATTCGACTCTTCACTGGCGCGTATCGCACAAGCCCTGTAACCAGTCTTTGTGTCGATGCCGCCGAACCTCCGCTCGAGATACACCGGATGTACCATGTGCTGAGTTACTTTTCCAAGATTTCATCTTTAGTTGGACACTCAGCGCATAATATCGTAATGAACCCAGTACAGCGGGAACTTTATGAACGCCGTGGTAACGCTACCCGACAACTTGGCATTCGAGCATCTGAGTTGTTGATGAATCCGGATGCAGATCGTCCAACCGTCTGCCGTGTACCTTTTTTGTCTCCGTTCTCCGTGGACACTTGTTCCTCCGCGGACTGATATCTGCTTGTCAACCTTAAGGAAATCGGAGACATCTATGATCGAGTTCCAGCAGCGTTCTCGTGAGATACAGAGTCAATACCCACGTTTTATCTCTCTATTTACCGATGGGTCCAAATCAGAAGAATCTTTTGGATGGGCGCTTGTTATAAATGAGGAAGCCCACCAATTTTGTCTTAATCCCGAAGCTAGTATTTTTACCCCTGAATTATATGCCCTTTTGAAGGCTTTGGATTTTATTCTGGTTCGTGGTGTCAACCGCATCCTTGTTTGTACAGATTCGCTAAGTGTTGTTCAAAGTCTCAACAATTTGTATTCTAAGCATCAGCTCGTGCAAGATATCATATGTAAAACACAAGCCATCTGCTCTGCCGGTGGTGAGGTAGCCTTTTCGTGGATACCAAGTCATGTTGGTATCCATGGTAATGAATTGGCTGGCGAAGCAGCTCGTGAAGCCCCTTTAGGAGCTAACATTGATATTCAGCATGTCCCATTTTAGGACATGATGATATAAGTAAGTTACACGGAATGAATGGCAGCGACGATGGGATGACGTTGCTGTTAATAAATTGAAACAAATTAAGGTAACTGTTACACCATGGAAATCATCTTGCCGAGATAGTAAGCTTGAAGAAGTAATTTTATGTCGCCTACGTATAGGCCACAGTCGCCTGACAATGGATATCTGTTACGACGATTGGACCCACCACATTGCAATTATTGCAATGTAGTTTTAAGTATCAGTCACGTCCTTTTAGATTGTCCAGGATATAATCATCTCAGACAACGTTATCACATCCCCAATGACATGGCGTCATTGTTAGGGGATGAACCAGGTATGTTGCGTAGAGCTTTTAGGTATGTTCGTGAGACAGGTTTATCTCCGTCTCTTTGAGATGATTATGACCCTTAGCTGTTAAGTTTTATGTATTACAATTGTTTTATTTGTGAAGGCCCATTTACAGCCTTCACGGTTTTAACTCATGCTAAAGACATTATACATCTTTAGTTTTGTATTACATATAGTACTGGCCATTTACACCAGTAAGTGTTCACTGGAGACTTTTTACACCTTCAGCTTTTTAATGATTTTTCTGTTTTAGTTTTCTTATTTTAACCAAATAACAGCTAAGTTTAGACGTGACAAAAATTAGGGGCTTCCCCGTATCGGGACGGGCATAAGCCATAGTGCTGTTACTGCCCATAAAATTCATTCTTATCCCCAGCACTACCGTGGTCGGCATCACTCCCGATGTCCGTAACACTGCTCGAATTATCGCTGTAACCACTCCTAATCACTAAACACTAAATGCATGCCATTATTTAATTATCTTAATGACAAGTTTTATTATATATATATATCACTAGCTGATTTGCCCGTCCGTTGGAGCGGGGTGAACAAAATACGTTGGAAACAGACATCGGGATTGTCACCAATACTCGCTTCCCCGTGGTGAGCTGCGCTCCTAACTTGGGAGTTTTGGGGGCTGAGCCCCCTTTACCACCAACAGATTCTCTGGAGGCAAGCGCTCCCATGGTACACATCTGCCCCCATGCCCTTGGGGGCTGCGTCACATATGGGAGTTTTGCTCCATTTATTGTAACCTACTCGGTGTGGTACACTTGATACCAAATTTCGTTACTCTAGCTCAAACGGTGTTCAAAATGTTTTGGCAAGCCATTTTAATTTCAAGGTGGCGGCTTTTTTAAACGTAATATTTTCTTTAATTACATTTGATATATCTTCATACCAAATTTCGTATCTTTAACTCAAGCGGTGTGGAAAATGATTTTGGGTGGCCATTTAGAATCCAAGATGGCGACTGATATGATAACCTCCCACACGGGATTAATATCTGATCATGTGCGAAAAATCATTCCAATCACTCAAGCCGTTTTGGCCTGATCCTCACGCAAACACAGTCACTTTCAATTTTATATACGTAAAGTGATTGTTAAACTATGTGTAAAAACTTATAAACCAATCGTGCAGGCTTCCAACAAACTCACAAAGATGTGTTGATTTAGTGATTTAGTCCGTACGTGCTATTGGTAAATAAGAGTAATTAATTGATTTTAAAAGATCTCTGTGTGAAAGCTAGGGGGACAGAAGAGCATTTCTTTATTATGTCTAAAGTGTTTGTTTTGCGTTGCCAAAACCAACAAACAATTTATTCAACCAGGACTAATACAAGTGTGGGGTGGGTCATAGACCAATAGACCCCGACAACTTACGTGAGATGCTAGATGAATAATATAGCAGGTCGCTTCCATTGTCGGAAGCTTTCTTAAGACACGAAAACGGATTCCCCGGGTTCGAATTTCTGTGTCTCTTACACAGGTATAGTAAATATGCTATTACAAAAATGTTTTATTACAAGGTAAACATATAGATGATTGTTCCTCTAAGTTGGTAACCATATCAGTCGTAAAAAGACACTTGAAAGATCCGTTAACTTCCCCTCCTTCCCCAAGCACCTCTAACAACCACCCTCTACTAGTTGCTTGCCAGCTACCATCTCTCTCTCTCTCTCTCTCTCTCATCGTCTCTCACCCTCTCTTATCCGTTGCATCCTTGTGCAGGGTGCGCCCTCCACCAATGATGTCCAAATATCCTATCTGCTCGAAACACGGTCACAGACCTGCTGTGGGATGGCTTGTCGTTTCATTCTTTCTTTCTTTGTGTTGAATATAAAGAATCCTTTACCATGCTCGGTGTTTCTCTCGTCGCTTTATACCTCCCCTCCCCTACTGACAATTGGTTCACATTTTCCTAAAGCTCAATTTTTTTTCTTCCCTGTATTTTGATGAAAATGTTAAACTCGATTGACGGAAACATTTCTGTTGTTTTTTTCAAAATTTTGTAATATATTTTCTGCATTCAAGGAGGTACAGGTAGAGGAATCAAAGATTTATCTACACTTAGAGACAGCTACTTTGTTGCAAAGTGAATTTAATGAAATTTCCACACACAGCTTTATTGTGATACACTTCAATGTGCAAAGTTTATTCAATCATTTTGTTGAATTTAAATCTTGTTTAATTAAATTGATAATATACATGCAGTACCAGTTAGCGAAACTTGGACGAAGCCTAGTATTAACAATGATCATTTACGTTTGCATAATTTTAAATTAAATCGCAATGACCGGGTTTCAAAGGGAGCGGGCGAAGTAGGGATTTATCTACGCCCTGATCTCAATGCAAAAATTCTAGCTCAGTCACCGAGCGCATATCAATTCCGTACCGAATATATCATTTTGGAAATTAATGTGCAGAATAAGAAATTCTTGCTGGCAACAAATATCGACCTTCACGAGCTGATTTAAGAAATTTTGAAGAAGAAATAGGTAAATTTCTCCCACTCTATGAGCATTGCCTTATCCTTGTTGACCTAAATTTCGATCTTTTGTCGCACAAGACCGAGGTGTCAAAATTCAAAGATACTATCACATCATTAAATCTTTAAGCCTGCCCTCTTCTACCTAGTTACCATATAGCGACGTGTGACAGTCTTCTTGATCTAATTCTTACTACAAACATGGGCAGACTTCTTAAATTTTGTCAGTTTTTAATTCCTAGGATTTCCAGACACGATCTTATATTCGTAAAATACTCAATAAAATTGACTACGTTTAAACCGAAAATTATATCATATTGAAAAATAGCCAACACTGAAAATGGTGCTCTGTTGGCGAACGCTGCGTCCCTACCAGGGCGTTAACAAATCCGTTCCCGTCAGTCGTCGCTCAACTTTCACATCTTAGCTCGTTAATTCTACAGCTTTATAGCGTTCATGCTCCCATCAAAAGAAAACCAGTGTCTCGCACTCCTACCTCGTGAATTACGGATTAACTACTAAACTTAATGGATAGTCGCGATCGAGCTTATAGAAAATACCGAAGAGACTTTAAAATCAACCCTTCTACTACCAAGGTGAATTTTGAAGCCTATTGAGAGATTCGAAATCGCTGCACGCAAGCTGCGAGCAAAGCTAAGCTGAAATTTGCATATGACATCAGGAACAAAGAAAATCAGAATCAAATGTGGAATAAATTAAAAGTTGAGGTATCAGAGGTAAAAAAATTATGTAGATGATGCATTTATGCTCATTGCAAATGACACACTAAATGACCGTTTCTGTGATATACACCTCCCAATCACGCAGACCAACTGGCAGTCTGCCAAACATTATCGTGCTCAAAAAAACAAATTTCTTTCTTTATGATCTGCTTGAGTATGCAATTAACAATAAAATCCAAAGCGACAGGCGTAGATGAAATATCTCTAGAATTAATTTAAAAAATATTGCCATTTGTTCTTGTTCCAATTACCAACTTATTTAACCTGTCGGTTACCAGAAGCACTTTTCCTACCTTATAGAAAATTGCAAGAGTCCTTCCCCTCCCTAAGACAAACGTTATCACCAGTGCCGTAGACTTTCAAACTATTTGCATTTTGCCGGCTCTTTCTATAACCCTAGAAAATGTCGTAAGCGATGAAATTTGTTCCTACTTACTAACGCATAGCCTTCTTGGTCACTTTCAATCAGGTTTCCATAAAGGTCGTAGCGCCGCCACTGCTCTAGCGCATATCACAAATGACATTCGATATGCTCTTGACAATAGAAACATAACAATTCTTACACTTCTCGTTTTCAGTAAAGCTTTTCAATGTATAAATCACATTCTGGTAGGCAAATTATCGACTTTTTCAACTTTTCAGACTCTTCTGTCAATTTAATTCAAAGTTCTTTAGTTGGCCGCTCTCAATATGTATCTGTTTCTGGTATTGAGACCTCTCTGAGAACTCTTCATCATGGGGTACCTCAAGGTAGTGTACTCGGTCCTCTTCTCTCCTGTTTGTACATCAATGATTTGCCATCTGGATTACAGTACTGCAAATACCATCTGTATGCTGACGACTTTCAAGTATATATGTCTTGTCCTCCAGATGAGCTACACATATATATTGATAAATTGAGTGAAGACTTAGGAAGAATTTTTCTGTGATCAAATGATAACGGTCTGAAATTAAATCCGTTTAAATCTCAATGTCTAAGTATAGCTTCTAAAACAATATTTTCGTCTTTTAACACTTCCTCCTTCCCCAACGTACTTCTAGATGGAATGATAATCCCTTTCACCCAAACGGTAAAACTTAGGTCTTATTTGTAATGAACACCTAAGTTGGACGGAATATGTCAGTACTGTCTCTAAAAATGATATTGCAACGTTTTTTGAGCAGACTTAAAAAGTTTCTTCCCATCTCCTTTAAGAAATGCTTGTACAGGCCTTAGTAATGCCTCATTTGGATTATTGTAGTGTAGCGCTTGCTAACCTGGATGAAGTACACACTTACCGAGTACAGCACATTGAAAATGCTTCAGTTCGTTTTATATTTAATCTTAAACATTATGACCATCTAACGCCTTATTTCAATACTCTGCAATTACTAAAATTCTCTCAGCGACAGGAATGGCATTCTTTAATGTTTCTATTTAAAATTCTACGGGCTCAGCTACCTTGCTATCTTTTACAACTTTTTAAGTTCCTAACCGATCATCACAACCGTGACACTAGGTCTTGCTCGAACCAATTACTATCTATTCCTCACCATAACTCATTCGTTTATTCGAAGTCCTATACGGTTTCTGTATACCGCAAGTGGAACGGACTGCCAATTTCCATAAGGAACCCAACTTCATTAACAAGTTTTTAATCTATGCTTTACAACCACCTCTTAGAGCAACACAACTAAGATAAGTTTGATTAGTATTTTTCCAATCGTCAAATTTTAACCAATAAATACTAGCATCGCTTTAGCTGTTATTGAAGTTAATAATGTTAGTGTATATAAATTCTCATGGTAGTCATATCATTGTTTTCTATCTTATATCTATGTTTTCGTGTCTGTATGTGAATATGTGGTTAGTTAATTTTTAAATATGTAGTGTGGAAATTGTTTTTGTTTCTTCTCTTATTTTTTGCTTTAATTTCTTTATAATTTCGAACTTTGTTGTATTATAAATCTGTTCCACGTTAGTAGTATTTACCAAAACTGCTAATTACTGTTTCTGTATTTCATGATTGAGTGGTAGAAAATTCCGTAAAGGCCTTAACTTCGCCATGTAAAACAAGGCGTAAATAAATGCATATGAAATTCCATAGCTTCAAAAAGGTTTACTATAGTTGGAAATTCGAGTTATTGCGAAAAAGGATTAGATTGGTCTCGGAAGGGTAATCAGATATATATATATATAATGGAAATGTAACATGTTTTGTCGGGCAATGTCCATTGTCGTTTTGTTAAGGTCTCGACGTCTCTACAGGTTAATAGTAGTAACCAAAATGGGACGAGTCCAAATCTTGTCCACGCCAATTTAAGAGAGAAAACACTAAGTTTAATTATAAAAATGCACCGGATGAGGAAGTTATTTCTACTTCCGAAGAGGTGTAATCTACCTTTACACAAAGACCAATGAGATCTCCGATTGGCTGAGACTGCGCTCGCTTTCTATGTCTGTGGACACGGATTTAATTCCGATCGGGATTAACTGAACATAGTAATTCGGAGTCCAATTTACCAAACACCGTCTGACCGTCCTTAGAAGCTCGCAAACTCGTCTAGGAAATTAGTAACAAAGCAATAATTAAATAAGTGAAGTAAATCACTCCTAAACCCCGTCCAGACTTTCTTGTCTGAACAAATAAATCGTGAGACAAAACATTTGCAATGAAACCGTCCACACTATACGTTTGAATGTACGAATTGTCGTACATATTTAACACATTTCTTCTCGATATTGTTGTAAATATATGAACAATAAATATTGATATTTAGTTTCATATTAGATGATAATTGTTGTGCGTTGAAGTAATAAAATTGGGCCTGCTGAACTAATTTTCAATGACGAGAAATAAGTTTTTGAGTTTTAAATTGAATTTTTTTCATTGTTTTCAAATTTAAATCGTTTTAGATTTTGCAACCTTAAAAAGTCTCTGATATATGGATTTAAAGAATGTCCTATTTCCCGGTTATAATTAACTTTTACTCCTTTAGAATTCTTTCTCCGTTCTTCTCCAATGAAATTCATTTTCGTTTAATTCGATTAAAGTCTAAATTTTAATCGAAAATATCAGTTTCAATTAAAATTGAAAATTTGATTTTGGAAATATCAAAACCTATATTGATATATCAAATAAATAAACCGCTGCAAGCAAGAAAATGAATAAAAGACGCGTGTGTCCACACTGTCCTGCAAGTTTGTTCAGCTATCGGAATTGAAGCTATTGTGATCAAACTTTTGTCTCGTTTTTTCAGTCTTGGTTCAGTTCAATGATTAACAATCTTTCTGTTTAGACGCAATGTCTGACCTGAGCGTAGTCTTGTCTGATAGTCTGGACTAGGCCTAAGAATCACTTTCACTCCATGCCAGGGATTTAAAAGAAAAATAACATTTCCTTCTGAATCAACTTTCTTGCACGAACCCTGTCAGTGATCTACATTTGGTACTTGCGGATTCTTGTTCTTGACCCTGACCTGTATTACCTTCTTAATAAGTTTGATCTCGTAAATGTTAAACGTTGCTACTTGTTTAGCTATGCTTGTTATTAATAAATGTTTACAAAGTAGCAATAAATACCTATAAAATATTATAAATATAGATATGTTTTCAATAGATAATATTACTTACTTGTGGATATTGTCCATTTACTGTATGTCCATAGGATATAAATCAAATTCGATTTCACAAATCAGATCCAGGGAACAGCAAAATATATGGTTACAATAATAGTTTTAATCATTGCATTTATCAATTAATTTAAAATACTGTACAACGAATAGAAATGTTGAAAATAAACACATTATTCTAAATCGATGAGTAGAAAAGACACTTCACGTTTATTAAGACACTTTATTATATTCAGAATTCGAAAATATAATTAGAAACACTAACATACTTAAAACTACAAAGAAACAGAAATTGATAGCACATGTCCCACAATTTCTGTTCGTATATGGATTTCCAAAGATACATAAATAAGACATTCCATTCAGACCCATAGTAGATGGTTATTAACACCGTAGATACTTATTAACAAAATGGTTATCAAAACAACTAAACAACGTGAAACCTACATTTGAATTCTATGTAATTAATAGTTACGACCTTACAGAAACAGTGGAGAACCTAAATAATATTGACATTAAACTGGTAAGTTTGGATATAGTCAATTAGTTCCTATCAGTTCTAGTTGATACGGCTAAGCAAGAAGTAGAAATAATTATGATTAAAAATAAAATGGGAACCTGAAAAGGAATATAATATGCAGAACACTTAAGGTATATTAAAAATAAAGAAATGAATTCAGGAATTGGGGGCTAGGTACTCATAATTGATGATACTCATCATATAGACAACAATAGCATTAGATTTCTTACAGAAGCAAATAATCAAGCAGAAAGATTGATTAGAGAAGGATATCGCATTTGCGGAAGTTTAAACTAAGAATGGATACACGTAACGAATATGTGTATAGATAAAGAAAGCAAAAATAATGTTCTCAACAAACAAATAAATATGGTCTGTCAACAATAAAGTATAAATATCTTAGAGAAATGCCCTTAAAAATGGCTACAGACGTAGTCAAGACCTAGTGTTGTGCTCTAAAAATGTGTATTTAATTCCTGAATGTAATAAATTATGTGTAACATCGGGTCCTGAAAGTGTGATTTTTTTGTATAAAACTATTTAAAGAGTTTTTACTTTCTCTAATCGTATTACCTCATGGTAAGAATAAGGCGCTTCCCAGGTCGGAAACCACCTGGCAAATAAAAGGCGTCCAGTTTTTGGTCTCTTCCTGTGCCATAGATGATCTTCAGGGATTTCAAACGTTCAACTGAAATCTGGGGAATCCATAGATTTGCTTTCATATCTTCTGATATATATAAGGACTTTTGTGGTGTCATTTGTAGACGTGGATCCACCCAGTCAAGGCCAAAAGTCACATCTAGAATGATTTCCTTAAACGGAAGAATTGTTCATAACAAAATGAGTGAATTTGTTTCTCGTTTTCCTTTAAATAAAATACTGGTAACATGAATCACAAATAATTAAATTGTTGGTGGGAATTTTCATATTAAATTCAACCCTGGATGCAAGTGACCTCAAATTTTGCATATCTAACATATCCGTTTCGGCATACGTTGTTCACGCACGACAAATATGGACTACGAACATAGTAACTTTCGTAATTTCTATACGAAATTTTCATATTTCATCCTCTACACTGTGATCTTAATTGAAACACGATCATTGTTCAAGACATCAAATAAATGACCAAATTTAAGTTAAACGAGACTCTTGAAGAAAAATCCAATGAAATGGTATAATTGAATTTTATTTATGGCATGTAGTCATCTTAGGTTCAGGAAAGAATAAGGTGGTGAAAAGGATGTTGGAAGGTAGTTGGCCAGGACTCTTTTGTAAGTACGGTACCACTCCAGCATTTGCCTGGTGCGACTCAGAGATAAGGCGAATTGAATCAAACGGAATAATACAAGTTCTCGTCAATTTCACTTGTTGTATTGTAATCAATCGCCAGTGGCCTAGCAAAGGGGGTACACTGGGGCTTCCCCTTAAATTACAGAATTATTTTGCACTAATATTTTAAGTGCTTTTAACACTAATTTTCATTCATCGTATGTCAGAAATAGGCAATGTTAGAATATATTTTCGTACATTAAATGTGTTTCACATACTGAAAACAAAGTTTTAATGCACTTTATGTAGACTTACTAAATTTAGAAACTTGTCAACATACTAAATCCTGATTTAAATATGAATGCAGACTATCATTAAAGAATATTTATCCACCAGGAAGAAACAAAGAAACAGAGACAGAGATGGTTTGTGTTTGTTTTGACATTCGAACTACATAAGCATGCCATATTTTCCAATTTGAAATGCCATTCCCAGCAAACCGAATGATTTGCACTGTTGTGCCGATTAACAGAAAAAAAAAAAACAACGATATCTTGAAATAAAGCAGAAATTAACAAAGTTTTTCTTTGCAAATTCCTTTCAAATGCAATTGATTGTAACGTATTATATCGGCATTGGTCTCCTGAAACTGAGTAAAGCCCGGAAATACTCAATCTGTATGGACGGCAGCAGGACTCAAACCTATATGCCTCCCCAGTGTCGAACTCGCGTACCTACTCAATGCTGATCCAAAGTCCGCGACGATACTGCCTGGGTAGTTCTTAGCGTCCCCGTGTAAACGCAAGTGAATACGGAAATATACAGTCTTTGGCCTATCCGTTTTTCTTAAATCTCAGTAACTACAAAACAGACAGAGATGAGCCATACATAATTGGGTTCCTCATGGTCTGAAACTTTGGGAACAACTATGACTAAATCTAAAACTGGTAGGTACTTTCCAATAGCTTAGCATTATCTTTTGTAAAAAATGACGGCATGGTATTTTCTTTTTGAACGTTCATTTGATTTATACGGTGGCGCTATGCTTTTTTAAACTATTATGTAGCTTGTTTGATTACTTTTTATTTTATTATGAAGTAATTGAATTATCTGCCTACATTGTAACAGTGCGGTTGCATATACAGATTATCTTCTGAAAGAGATAGCTTATATTATTCCTTTTGATTCATTTCGCCTTATTCCTCGGTCACACCAGCAAATTCTAGGATGATCTTTTCATTAAGCAAGGGCCGATTCCTTAACACATCCACTTTTACCCTGTTCCTTCCTGTGCCAAAGTTGTTTAAAACTCATCAATAAACAATTCACAATTCAAAATTCTAACCAAAATAGAATAGAAAGATTCTTCACATTACAAATATTTTGCCTACGATCATCACCCATTATATAGAATGCGTGATTCACAAATTGCCGGTGATATGTGCAATTACTGACAAAAGCTCTTTCCTTTTCGTAAAAATTGATTTGCGAAGTCTTTGGACAGGTAATTAAATGGATGAACTGATTTGAGTAAAGTTTCCCCTAACCTAATGAGAGCATAACTTTCTGTAAATTACACGAAACAGAACGTAAATAGGTTGATCTATTTTAATGTTATTCAAAATGAAATATTGCCAACGCTCAAGAATTGTTTTCGCTGACTGTACATGTATAATACAAAACCCGACTGAAGCGAAATGTCTCTAAAATGTGCTATTCAATAAACACCTATCACACTCATTGTTCATAGGACTATTTGTAGAATATCGAAAGTTATATGGCATTACAAGATAATCAAATAATGAGAAAATATAGACCCGGGTTTAACGTCGATCCTGACTGAAGTTTTCCCTGTTTTCCCTTGGT
>JAGDQP010018363.1:0-27424 GCA_022664845.1 Lepisma saccharinum | reverse complement strand
TTCGGAAGAAGTGGTTTTCACTTCTTTACGATTTACTCATGTCGCTCCTCTAGAATAACGTTATTTTTTTTTCAGATCTTTTATAGTTCAATCTCTCTCTCTCTCTCTCTCTCTCTCTCTCTCTCTCTCTCGCACTCTTGTCTCTCTTCCAGCACTCGAGTGAGTCGGACGGGAAGACTACTTGGCAGGCGACCGACCCCCTCTCCCTTGTTGACCTTTATGTGAGCAAACAGGACAAAGAACTCTCTTTCGGCTGTTGTTGATCGCCTCTGCAAACACAATCCCTCCATTCGAATCATAGCCAATTCTTCCAGGCTTCGATCACAGTCAAAAATTCAGTGTTGCCAATCTAGAAACTTCCAAAACTACTATACAACAATGTGATAATAGATCTAACAAACAAAAAAGTACATTATTTAGAGTGAACGTAGGTTTACATTAAATAGTATTGTTGCCTCCTTGCTTTGTCTATGTGATAACAGAGAAAAAGTGAACATGAGTTTGAGGTTGAGTTTCGATTCACAACTTGTTCGAGTATTGAGCTTACAAAGGAGACTGTCAGTGAGATCATAACGAAATCTACCTTGAAATTTTGCTAAGAGAATCTACGTCCTACAGAAAAGTCAATATACAAAAAATTAGCTGCCCATATGTACTACAAGGTACCGAGATAGGGACTGGAATATTGGTCGACGTGTACAAAAAATGTTTTTTTAATGACTCAAACAACAGAAGTCATTTCTTCTTCGCTTTCGTTCTGGAATGAAATACTTCCGAGTTGTAGCGTTACCTCCAACACCGCAGCACTCCTCATCAGGGAAGCATTTAGGGTATCTGAAGACCTCGATTTTTTTTAAATACGCAAGATTATATGGATCTTACGAAAAAAACATGAATTTCTGGGGTTCCAGTCCCCCAAAACACATCCCTGGCGAGGAATGCTGCGGTATAAAAGCATATTTTAATATTATTTTAAATATTACTCATAAAGACTAGCCTACAACGCTTTGGTGTTTGATTGGTTGCAGAACACCTTAGGATTTAGGTAAAAAATTAATAATAACACTTTTTAAAGACATACTTTTCTTAAATAATTCGTACTAAAATGTAAAAAAAAAATAATTTTGTTTATGCATGACTAAAAAGAAAAGCATGCGCCGCACTCTCATATACAGTCACTCTATAAATTCTTAAATTAGCGTGCCTCATGCTTTTATTTTTACTCATGCATAAACAAAATTATTTTTTACTTGTTAGTACGAACCTTCATAGCAAAAACATCTTGAATCAAGCTTGTTTTGGCCTTGAAACGTCAAGCTAACAATCTGGAAACAACTTTGTCGTTCCAAGCAAAAAGGTTGAATCAAGCTTGAATTACGCTTGATTTTTCAAAGTCACGAAGAGCCTTGTTTAGGCAAGTATATTTTATCTAGCAAAAATCGACATTGTATCAAGCGTGAAATATACTTGTCGTATCACGTCAAGCGTAACAAGCCAAAAGCAAGAGAATTTCAATCTTGAATCATGAAACAGTGCTATGTGAGAACCGTTTAAGAAAAGTATGTTTTTAAAAAGTTTTTTAATATTTTTTATATAGGCAGTATATATTACCTCTCTATAGGACGTAGATTCTCCTAGTAAAATTTCAGCGCAGGATTCTGTATGGTCTCATTGACGGTCTTCTTGTTACAATGATAACTTATTTACTCTATGGCTTGCGGAACTGACAAGTTCATCGCCGCAGTAACTAACGTTCGTCCTTGTTACAATAACAGGATCTAAAATTAGCGTCGAATCAGAATCCCTAAACGTTCATAGCCTACAACCTATCACTAAAGTGACTCTTCCTCGCCGCTCTATCTCGCAGTCGGGTGAAACTAGATTGTAGACTATATCACAAGCCGTAAGCTAGAGATAAAATGAATTATATGGGCGGTAATAGCACTATGACTTACGCACCCTGAGTTGTAAATGATTGAGTTGTTCTTAACGTCCTAGACTAGCTGGTGAGCTCCTAAGGTTGCATCCGATAGCTTTTGGTAAAGTGGGCTCTCTTTAATGAGCCCCAGTGGAGTGATTCTCCCAGAAGCCCCCACTCTTCCAAATCAGCGAGCACACATACTCCCAACTTTAATTATTTACTTCTAAAACTAGATAGAAACCCTGCAAACTCAACTTACACCCCCTAACTTTTGATTTACACCACAAACTGAAAATCCTGGCAGAATCTCTGGGTTTACGGCATGGAAGCAAACATTACTTATAGGGTAGACACTTTTTCCCCTCATGCTCAACATCTTGAACATGACGCATACAAATTTTGGCACTCGAGCGCAATTGCTTCGAGAGATATCGATGATATCAAAGTCAAATTATGTCTGTGAAGTGTGATTAAAAAGTGTGGAACCCTTAAGCTTTTAAATTTCTGAAGGAAATACCAGACAAGTACACAGTAATACATACTGGATGGAAAGTTCTACTTGTTGGAGACTATGTTTTTCATCTCCGCTATCTTGAATTCCGTCATAATGAATCTCGATTGATTTTCTTAAGCGGGAAAGAGGTTGTCTAAATATGTCATCTTCAGTAGAACACAAACGTAAAAAATACGTAGATTTAACGTTAGTACCGAAACGTTATTTCACCAAAGTATGTGTACCAGAATGTCCGCCTTTTCAACGGTTTATTCGACGTTGAATAATGGTTAAGAAACCTATTTTACAAACGTTTTTTTAACATTGTTTATGCCGACCTGTCCAACCTTTTGCCGTTGGCTAAACCAGAGCATAGTTGCTGTGTATTGACATATCGGTACATATTTAGTTATAGTTAGGCTTCACCCGTTGATTTCGTGGTGATATATTAATTTGGTAGTAAATTTTCTGACTGTCTGCAGTGGAATTCGAAGCTGGAACTTTCCGCACATGTCGTTTGTAGCTCGTCACTCTAACCACTCATCCACAGAGCCATCAAGCTAATAACTACTATTCTACTATTTCTTTTATGTTGCGAAGACTGTATCTGAAGTAAATGCATTCCTAGTGGTTGAAAGCAGTCACCACAAATCCAGACGAGTCAGTTCACCAGCATGTGGAGGCATTGTACTCATAAAGTAAGAATCAGAATAAACGTCGTCTTCATCGTCTAGAAGTGGACGAAGAAAACACGTTGACATGTGTCAATACGAACGTGTAAAAACATTTATTTCAAATGCAGAAAAAACGTAACACCATTTTAAGCTAAAAGTTAATGTGAATCTTGTTTAGGTTCAAAATTGTTGAACCAATTATATTGTTTGTTGATTTTAAAAAAAAACGTAAAATGATTCTAATTCAATGTCCTAACTTCAATATAGCTGTTTATGGATCTTCAAGTAACTATATATCGTAAATATACAGAGGAGTAGAAAATACTGGAAAGTAGGCAAATATACGCATATTTGTATATCTGAAATAACGTGGAAATGTTATATTTTGTAGAATGGACGATAGAGATGTTTTCTGTAACAAGGTCAATTAAACTCCTACATTATCGTATTCTTTGATGTTGAAGATTATTTGAAATTAAATGACTATTTTGAAATTACATCTCGGCAACGTTCTTGTTTAATGTTTCGTCATAGTCTCTTTAGTATTCACGCATGATTTGAGATCAACTTTAAGAGTAATATTACACGTGCTTCCCAAATATATTTTTAAGGTTGTACGAGTATATGTCCACCTATTCAACGGGTTGTTCAATGTTTAATAATGGTTGTAAAGATATTTAAATGATCATCGAAAATAAACGTTAGTATAACGTCGAAAGTCGACGATGAAAAACTAAAGCCGACGTCGAAAGTTATGGGGAACAAAGTCCCTCGTTTGTTAACATTTAATTTACAAGAAAAATGTATGACACAACGACATGTAAGTCCGCCGCCATCCTGTTTTCTAGATAATTCTCCGTTTTTATTGTCAAAAGGTGTTTACACATAAACTTGTCGAGGATAAAATTATATTGATTTCCTCCTGATTCTTATTTTACACAAAACTTTCTTGCCCATAACAAATCATAGCTGCTTATTACAAATAATTACCACATTTATGGGACCTGACTTTGACAGCGTCTTGTCTGTGCCCGTTGTCGTTTGTAATTTAATTTAAGAATTTTATGGGCTCTTGGGACCAAAGCGGTACACTTTCTCGGAGAATAGTATTTTACCCAGTACTTGAATGTGGCAGGGTATGATTGAAGAGAGAAGATACCGAAACAAATACACAATTTGTTTACCTAACCATTTTACTAAAATGCATTATTTCTTTTATTTCTATTTAGTTTTAATTGAAAAAAAAAAACCTACGCTCGAGTGAGAATTCAAGTTTTGGATCGACCTTCCCACTGGGTCGAAAATATTCAAGAATTATTGGTGGCAGGAGAGAGAGAGACAGAGCTCAGTTTAGAAAGTAAACTATGGAAGAAAGATCATTTGAGATACGAAGTTGGTGATGCGACCGATCTAAAAGAGTGCGTGATCTAATTTCGCTAAGAAAATAGAGTAGAAAGTGTGGGAACCATTACGCCTAAAGAGATTTTGTTTATTGAAACGTTATCAGAAATTTAAACAACATACAAAATATTGCTCTATTGACTGTTACGTTTTCATCGTACTATATGCCAATAACATTGTTAAGATCTGCAGATCTACTCTACAACTTAGCGATTTACTTAACAAACTACACACAGATATAAATAAATCACAGCCATATTCAATCCACTACTAGATGAGGCCTCTCCCCGAAGGGAGGAGTTTGTCTACTGCTCCCACGCTGTTGGGAGAGAAGAGCCGAAGCTCTCACTGTGATCGTCACTGTCTTTTATTCACAGCAGCTCCCTAATTGTCCTCACGATGCTGGGCCAACACCGAGATTTTTGAGCCCCCACCGGGAATCGAACCCGGGACCGCTCGCACTGAAATCGAGCGCGCTACTGACTAGGCTATGCAGGAGCTCTCACACACACATATATAACCCGAATTACATACACAATTCAAACTTACATACCTTAATGATCGGCTATGGCCATGTCTAAATAATAACCCTCATTACATCAAAAGATCTTTGCGCACGATTACAAAAATATGATATATAAGCCAATACATGTAGATTTAAATAAAATATTGGAATATGAACCTACATACTGGAATTTATACGCAGATGCTATTGCATTCGAAGCTAAATTTAAAACAATAGAAGACGATATACACAAATTGCGTATGAAGGAAATGACATTGCGACATAACCGCGTTTCTCGGCTAATTTAAATGCAATGGTTGGCCAGTATTCTTTCTGGCTTTCCCTTATTTTGTGTGATATAAATAACACGCTTGGGTGCAGCAGTTTGCATGATACTCGATATGTTACTTGATACTGCGATCATATACACAAATTTCTGATTAAATTAGAGACAAAATATTTATGTATATATTAACTTTTAAAGCGCACAGTTTGAAATAAAAATATATAAACAGATTCCGAAGATACGTTCCTACTTCTGGAAGTTACTATGTGACACACACACAAACACGCCAACAATTGATGACGTAGTTCTTGGAGAGTATTGGGAACAGCTTTGTTGGCAAAAAAGATATCAACGTTGCTTTTCTGATTGATTCATCCATGGTGTTAGTGTTAAAAGTTTACCAAAATTTTATCTTCGACATATTGGAATTAATTCGAAGAATTGCATTTGCTATTTTTTTTTATAATATCATATTTAGACAAGATTAGACTGTAAGTTTTAGAAAACCGATATGACATTATCGCTTGCTGTGTTGCATACGTATGAGGAAAGGAAGAAATGCATGACGCTATGATAGTAAGAACTTGAATGTTTACTCCGATTTCTCTTGAAAAGTTGTGTGCGCTATGTACGAATGGTCAGAACAGAAACCCCTAAAGGAAGCACATTGCTAGGCAACGCTGTGTTACACCTACAAAAGAAACTGAATGTGAAAAAAAAACTCCCCTTTATCGTCCACCGATGCGGTTGATTCGTTGAAAAAGGAGCTACTCGTTACTAAAACTCTCTCTTTTGTTGTGTGTGTGTGTGTGCGAGAGAGAGGGAGAGAGAGAGAAAGAGAGAAAGGTGGAAAACAAAGGAGATCAGCTTTCGGCAGAGGACTTAGGTAAATATTTGAAATCGGATTCCGAATGATATAGTACACCGCCGCAATAGACAAATAGAGAAAAATCAAGCAGACACACCCATTTTAATTTACAGAGGTAGAACACATCTGGAAACTGTGTTCTCTCCCTGAACAAAATCTTCTTACACGACCCTTTTTCCTATCTTTTGTCCTTTTCTACTCCTTTTTTTTCGTTTTTTTTGGGGGGGGGGGACTGGAAGAGGACACATAGAAGAATAGCCTTGTTTCTTCCTCTCTCAGCTAATGTATGTATACAAGATAATCCAAGGAAAATTCTCCACTTGCATCATTTTGTAAATCATAGACTTTCATTGAAAAATCTCCAAAAATCTCAATCTTCAATTCCAAACGAACGCAGGCAGCATTGTTATAAATTTAAACGAGCTGCCTTATCTTTTCCTGAACCAATGATGCCTGAAAACCAAAAATTAATTAAAATTCAGTAAGCAAACACTCCCAGTTTGGCAGTTCTATTCTTTCATATATTGTGCATATCTAATAATACCATAGACCTCATAATAGATAGAGTTAGCACGCTTCCCCACTTATGCCTACGCTAAAACTAATGGATTTTTGTCCAGAGCACGCGATTTTGAATCCATCCGCTAGGTAGCTCTGCCATAGACCTCATAGTAGAATATGACGTCTATGGCAGAGCTACCTAGCGGATGGATTCAAAATCACGTGCTCTGAACAAAAATCCATTAGTTTTAGCGCAGACAGAAATAGAGAAGCGTGCTAACTCTATGTATTATGAGGTCTATGATAATACTTTTCTTGCACACTTGTACACGTAGAAAGCGGGCATCTCCCGGAAAAATCCGATTTCTGCTTAAAACACCAAACCCTATTCCACAATTTAGAGGCTTTGGAGAGGTTTTAGATTACCAATTTCTGTCTAAAATATTAACTCTACCTGTCAGAGCTAACCTGTTTTAGATGCGTTATGCATACATAACTCAAAACCACACACACACACACAAAAGAAGAAAAAGTGGAGAAGTTCGGTTTCTGGAATCACTGATTCAAGTAATAATTGCTCTGCTTTTATACGAGATAAAGCAACTATTTTCAGTCTATTGATGGAGAATGATTCTGAATCATGAAGAAATTGGTGAATGGTTGTACACATGAAGAAAGCGAGGTGGAGATTGTAACGGAAAAATATTCAGAAGAGGAGGGAGGGAGAGTAGTAAGAGCGATGGTGATAATCTGAATTGAAGTTCAACTGGTTCTGGTAGGAAAGGATTTCAGCTTACAGATGAGAATGGAATCCAGATGAGAATGGAATTACGTTTTCATTCCAAAATTTACGTAGCCTATTGCAAGGCTTTTGGAGTATTAAATAGTGACGTTCCGCTAGTTTTGGTGTTAGGTCACAGTTTACTCAAATAGTTTCGAAAATTTTGTTCCATTTGGAGAAAAGGACAAATGCAAGTTGGGGCTGAACTCATTTTAATAGAACGGGTATTTTACTGATTGATTTAATGTATATATAAATTTTATGTTCCTATAAGGTTGTATTAAAAGTAATATTCCTGGCATTCGCCAGGTGAGATTGATAAAAACCCTTCAACCTAAGCTCTGGCCTACACCTTCCTGCATCTTTCCCCTCCCCTATCTCGGTCCGAGCCTTAGATGCCTAAATTTAATTCAATTCAATTGAATTCGAAGTTAAACATTCACAGTGTATGTTACTACTAACAATTCTTTGGAGAGAAAAAGGAATAAGAAAAAAGAATGAAAAATACCTTCTTGTGTATTTCTGAAGTCAGTTCTTTTTCTCTCTTTTTGTTTTTTTAGTGAGTGAAATTAAGAAATTAGTTATACTTTTATATGACTGAGTTGCAACTACTGACAACAGGTAGTTATGCAACCAACACTACTTTCGTGCGTTCTCGGTTGTCCACCAACTGCACATTTCCAACCACTTACAGAACATACTGTATGTCGTTCTCGTGGGAGTAATTCCGAAGTGGGTCAGAGTGATTAATCAACAAAATAATATATAATTCATCAATGAAATTTAAGTTCAAATTCAAATCAATTTCTTTCCACTGTAGTTCACCTAATTCTTATATCATCATCATTAATATTATTAACCAAGCGGACGTAGTAGAGGTCGTAGAGCTGACAACTCTACACCGCTAAAACATGTCAAGAAATAGTAACAGATGGTTCATGGATTCTCCTGGGGTAAAATAATCCGGAGGTAAACTAGTCCTTCACTCGGATCTCCGGGCGGGGACTGCTTCAGGGAGCTCCAAGAACAGGATTAAGAAAGACCTTAGAATAGGAACGTGGAACGTACTATGATTATACCAAACGGGCGCTCTTTAAGTGGCGGTACGCGAGACCGAGAAGTACGAGCTAGACATATTAGCGATACAAGAAGTTCGGTGGGAGGGTCAAGATAGCATCCTACAGGGCAAGTACACTTTCTACAACGGGGTAACACAGTCTCACGATTTCGGAACAGGATTCCTCATTAAGAACAGTATCCTTCCGGCCCTGCAGAATATAGAGTTCGTAAACAAAAGACTATCGTACGTTACGATACGTACTCGATGGAGCAACACGGTTTTATTAAATATCTATGCTCCGATCGAGGTGGCAAATGATAACGACAAGATACATTTTACGAGGAGCTAGATTGTTTGACCGATTACCGAACTATCATACGAAAATTGTGTTAGGTGATTTCAACGCTCAGGTTGGTAGGGAGGAAAGTTATAGACCTACTATAGTCAAATGCAGCCTTCACAAAATCACAAACAACAATGGAGAACGACTGATAAATTTCGCGATTTCGAAAAACCTACTAGTAAAGAGTACGTACTTTGAACACAGAGACATACACAAATACACATGAGTATCTCTGGATGACAAAACTCAACCAGATCGATCACGTATTAGTAGATAGACGAAGACACACCAACCTAATGGATGTTAGGTCTTACAGAGCAGCGGAAGGTGACACTGACCACTAGTTAGTGATCACGAAAGGGAGGGAAAACTTATGCATCGCGAACAGAGAAGGCAAAGGATCAAAACAACTAACATTCGAAGTTAAGCGATTAGATAATCCAAGCGTAAGAGCAGACTACCAACTCGAACTCTCAAATAGGTTCGAAATCCTAGCCGACTCGAGTAATAATAATGATGATATTAATAATGAAATTGATGTAAGTAAGATGTGGGAGGCAATTCGTGAAACAATTAAGAGAGCAGCGAAGGAACGCGTAGGTGAGAAGAAACAACAGAAAAACAAACCTTGGTTTGATGAAGAATGTCTTAAACTTCATGAGGAACGAAAACAACCAAGGCAACGATGGCTAAGTAATAAAAGTGAAGTAAGTACCAACCACTACAGTAACGCGAAACGAAACACCACACGCGGGTTCAGAAACAAAAAGCAAGAATATATAACGCAGAAGATTGAGGAGATAGAGGAAAACAGCAAGACAAATAACATACGAGATCTACACAAAGGGGTGAACTCGTTAAGAAAAGGTTACCAGCCGAGGCTAGGAATGATTAGAAATGAACGTGGAGATATTCAGGCGGATCCGATTAAAAATGTCAATGCGTGGAAAAGTTATTTCAACAAACTTCTTAATGTACACAACGGGGAACAAACAGAGGAATTTGAAATCCATACCGCAGAACCGTGGATTCCCGAATCTAGCAAAGCCGAGATCGAAATGTCGGTAAAGAAACTAAAAAATTTCAAATCGCGGAATAGACAATATTAAAGCCGAATTAATTAAAGTAGGAGGAACGGCACTAGTCAAGGAACTACATAAATTGATAAGTGCTATATGGAGAAAGGAGGAGCTCTCAAAGGAATGGAAAACCTCAATAATAGTTCCGATTTACAAAAAAGGTGATAAATCGGACTGTAATA
This sequence comes from Lepisma saccharinum, assembly GCA_022664845.1. NCBI lineage: Eukaryota > Metazoa > Arthropoda > Insecta > Zygentoma > Lepismatidae > Lepisma > Lepisma saccharinum. The sequence goes on along the minus strand of JAGDQP010018363.1, from coordinate 17,330 downwards.
GTTACAGCGAAATCTCGTTACTTCCAACCTGTTACAAGGTATTAAGTAATTTTCTGTTAACACGCCTAAGTGCATACGTAGATGAAATAATTGGAGATCACCAATGTGGATTTAGAAGCAATTGATCCACATTGGACCAGATTTTCGCCTTGAGACAAATTTTGGAACAACGGGACGGTTCACCAGCTATTCATTGATTTTAAGTAAACATATGATTCTATCACAAGTGAAAAGTTATACAGTATGCTGATACGATTTGGAATTCCGAAAAAATCGGTTAACTAGTGATGATGTGTTTCAGCGACACAATAAGCAGAGTACGGATAGGTAATAATATGTCAGATAGTTTCAAGATTCTCAACGGTTTGAAACAAGGCGATGCACACTCTTGTTTAACTTTGCGTTACACCTTCGATTTTAAAGATTAAAGGGGACAAAAAGAACTATCGTTGAATGGTTTGAATCAACGCGGATTATGTAGATTTAATAAGGGACGATATATATGAACTACAAAGCAACACCGATGTCTTAGTAGAAGCGTGCGATGAGATAAGTCTACAGGTAAATATAGATAAAACAAAATACATGATAACAAGCCGGAACACAGGGAATGAAGGCAATAAAAACATAAGAATTAAGGATGAGGCCATAGAGAAAGTAAACAAATTTAAATACTTGGGAGCATACGTAACAAGTAAAAATGAGGTCACAGAAGAAATAAAAAGTCGCTTAGTATCGGGGAACGCATATTTCTATTAAGTCCAAAAGCTTCTAACATCGCGATTAATATCAAGGAAATTGAAATTGAAAATATACAGAACGGTTATTCTGCCGGTAATACTTTACGGTTGCGAAAGTTGGAGTACGACCCTAGCAGATGAACATAAATTACGTGTGTTTGAAAATACGGTTTTGAGAAAGATATACAGACCGAAACGGGACGAGATGACTGGAGAATGGAGAAGAATGCATAATGAAGAATTCCGCGGACTGTACGATTCACCAGATGATGTAAAAATAATGAAATTGCGACGACTAAGGTGGGCAGGCCATGTAGTTCGGATGGGGGAAAAACGAAGATTATATTGGTTGAAGGCCGGATGGAAGGAGGTCATTGGGAAGACCGAGACGTCATTGGGAGGATAATATTAGAAGAGAACTTCCAGAAGTAGGTGTTCGTGATGAAAACTGGCTTGATGTTGCCCAGGATAGCATTCAATGGCGAAAGTTTGTTACTACGGCGATGAACTTGCGAGTTCCATAAGCCATAGAGTTAGTTACTTAAAGCGGACGTTGTAACTCAGCTTGCATTCGGTCCTTGGAACAATTCAGGCGGTCGTCCATTCTGACTGAGATTTTCCAGTTTTTTCCTCAGTCACACCAGTCAAATTCAAGGGATAGAACCTAGAAACTAGGTCCTGGCCCACTAGCTTTCAATATCCTGTCCATCATCCTATCCCGGCCTAAGATGCTTAAAAGCCATAAATGAAAATTAGAAAAATCAAACTAATATTATTACGCCTTCAATGTCCGATTCCATGCATTTTACTTACGTTTATCTTATAATCATCAATCCGTTATTTCTTTTGGGCTTTTCATTTTCATCATCATTAATAAGGGTCTGGCTATAGCGACAGGTGCTTGAAGATGCATTTATTCTTCTCCATAATACGCTTTCCTTTGTATTATAGCGTTCTGAATTTCTTCCTTAAAGCTCTCTTCACCCTTTCGTCGAGTCTATGATTCCACTTTGTGTAACAATTACGCACTAAGCGAGCGAGGCTTAGTTGGTAGAACGTTAGCGTCGCATTTGATACTTTCCATGATCGAACTCATGGAATGATTTTGATTGTTTTCAGTCACACCCAGATAATTCAATTTTTCTTGCCATAATTACAGTGGGTATAAACAAGTACGGAAAAATAAAGTTTAACAATTCAACACGCTACCAAATGTTCGTAGTCAAATAAAACAAGTGTTCTGAAACATGTATTCTTTCACTTAGCATCCTAAGTTCTTAACGAGTTGGTAGCACTGATATCTAGTAAAGACATCTGGCGCCAAAGTGGCGAACTGAAACGAGATATCTGTCGTTTTTGATGGATTTTACTTCTTTTTCTTCCTCTTCTTTTTTTATTGTTTCTGTTGCCATTTCCTAAGACAACTTTTTCTTCTCTTCTTCCAACAAGAGGAACATTCGAAAAATGTTCGTAAAGGACGTTCTCAAGTTCCAATACTTCCCCTTCTTCGTTCAAGTCTTTTTGTCTTCAACGATTCTTTGCTAACTTTCTTTTCAACCAACAAGAAAAGTGAGTCGCGTAGGAAAAGCCCCTGGTTCGATATGCTTTCCGATAATGCTTTGTCTCGTTTTGTCTTTTTCTATAGACAATACAATCGAGAGCATTTATCTTACAATAGAAAGGCGTCTTCTTCAAAACAATTCTCTTTGGTAAATGTATAGTTTTTATACAGTGGCGTAAGAAATACTTTTGTTTAGGGTTCGAAAGCTTAGTACATTTCAGATACTTTTAAAATTCGTAAGTAAAGAAAACAAACAGAACATTTCTTTGATACTTACTGTGTATTTATTTAGTCATTGTTTATAGTCGTGGCATCACATAACGAAACTCAATGCAGGGTGGTAATGTAATGCATCGATAAACTTCGTGATGGTACAAAAAAAATAGAGAAAACAAGAAAAATGTCGTAGTCATCGAGGTAGGAATTTGGCCATTTCGCAGCTTCAGATTGCCAAAAGCGGGGGAAAATGCATCCAAAAATGCATATTCCAAAATGGTGGAATGGATGCAAACAATTTTTCTATCTTCAGCCGCGTTTAGGATGTATATTTCATAAAACAATGGGTTTGGCAGTCATTTTTTATCCAAGATGGCGACTTTTTGAAAATTTTGTAAAATTTCCTTAACCTACTCTTGATAATACACCTTTATGCCAAATTTCATATCTATAGCTCAAACGGTGTTGAAAATAATTTTTTCGGGTCCGCCATTTTGGATCCAAGACAAGACAATTGTCTTTGGAGACATTTTGTAATATTTTCGTAACCTACTAGTGATGATGTACCGTCATACCACATTTCGTTTTTCTATCTCAAGTTGATTAGACTGTGTATTCTATATATCAATGGGTTTTGCGGCCATTTTGGATCCAAGATGGAGACTTTTTTTAAAATTTTGTAATATTTGCTTACTCTGCTAGTAATCATATACCTTCATACCAAATTTCGTTTCTCTAGCTCCAACCGTTTAGCCTGCGAATTGACTACTAAAAGTCTGAGTTTTTGGGTGAGACACATTAGTTCTTGCAGATTGAATTTTGCTATCTCAAGAACTAAAAGCTACAGTCAGATTAGTGATTAGATTAGAATTGTTCTAACATATAATAAATTGGTTTTTTTTCTCCCCCATCTTTCCAAACAATATTTTATCACCAGACAAACCTTAGTAACCAGTAATTTTATAATCAAGTAACACATCTTGAAATTTCTGAATATCAGGAATACCACCAGCATGATTAAGATTTACATTAGCTTTCTAACAGGGTTACCAGATCATTTTTTACAAGTGCAGAACAGTCAAGTTAAAAATGAAGGACAACTGCGGATATTTCTTCCAAAGAAGAACAACTGAGCTAAGACTGGTAGATAACTATGGCTACATTTCATTTAAAATCCGATAAAGAAACATTGAGGAATAGAAGAATTTCTTACTTTCAAATTTCAGTTTTTACAGGACAAGTTACACCAAATTTTACATTTTTTATTGTATCTTCCTATCAGTAATAAAATTTAATGTCCTTCCTGCCCTTTGGAAAGTTGTTACCAAAAGATGAACCATTTGCTTGATATTTCGGGTACGCAAATTTTATTTAAAAAAATAAGAATTTGGAGCACAGGAGTACATATGTCCAATTCGGAACTTTTTAACCTGGTTACTAAAAATGGAGGACCTTTCAAGATACTTAAAAAAGGAGGGAGGACAGAAGGACATGTCCTCCAAAAGAAGGATGTCTGGTGACCCTGTTTCTAATCTCCATCGAGATATCAGGTTCTAAAGATCGCAAATTTTTGGGCAATTTGACCGCCCCCTTCTCATGACTAATTCATTTAATTTGGCAATTTTTAGCTTACGAAACCTTTGTTATTTTTTCTTATATACATTGCATTCTTTATTAATATCTTATTTTAAGACAAAAATAAACTTGATTTTTAAAAGTACATTTTAAAATTAATACTTCTTCAGGTTTATGGATGATTCATTTTATGTAGACAAAGCGAATATTTTATTTTTCCAAAGCAAAATAGAGTGGATTTCTAATTGTATTTATTATTCATGGGAAAATAAAATTCTAAATCATTATTATTTTCATAATAATCAAGATGTGTACGACTTGAACATAATAAATAAATTTCAGTAATTATAGAATTTCGTAATGTAATAGCCTTCGTATTTCTACTGTTGAATGGTATAATTTCGTATCATATTTTCCAGTTAATACTTGCTATTATGTGAACCACGAAATATGCCAGTAGTCTTTGTTATTTTAAATTTAACAAGACTTAATATTATTCATAAAATATGTTGATGCATATGAATTCATAACCACATTTAATTTTAGATGAAAAGAATTAATTGGGTTTCAAATCTTGGCAGATTTTCTACAACATATGTGTTTCTTTCTTAATTATCAACACAACAAGATCGATATTTTGGAAGAACACTTGTTCCAACGGAAAAAGTATTATAACATGAATTAAATTATTTAACACTTGAAGTTCACAGAAGAAATACGTGAAAAATACAACTTTATATTTTTTGTGATTATGGTGCCATCTAGTGATTAGATAGACGTGCTTAAAAAAAAGGAGAACAACATGATACTTCGAAAGATGTCAAAGATTGAACACTAGGTCTATATGGAAGGTTCAATTTTCACGATTCTCTTCCGTAAACAACTGAAAATAATTAGCACCCTGTACATGTGATCTCACGTTTTAATTTTTGAATTGCATTTATGGCCTTTAGACATCTAAGGCTCAGGCAATATGATCTTATGTTAAAACCCTTCAAACGTCCATTGAAAGAAATGGTTCGGATCCTTCAAACCATTTTTTAACATAAATTGTCTTGTCGATGAAGACTCAGTGTGCATTTGTGATCCGACCCACATAGCAAGCTTGGTTTTCAGTTGAGTTTCGCTTGTGTAATTACGATTGATATAACAAGCTTGATTTAAGTTTGAAATTGACTGTTCTAAGTTGATATTGCAGGTTTAATTCAACCTGAACATAGACAGTTATATTTATATGATCATTTGAGAGATTTCCAACACACTAAACATTTTTTGTATCTTAGGAAACATATGAAGCATTGAGTTGAGAATTCTGCACGTCATCATTTTCTTTCATTTAGTATGTACTCCAACTATGCACATCTAAATACTCTAATATTCATATGAAACTAGTGCGAAGTGTCGGGATTGCCCCACTACATGGGGAATTCCGACACTTTATTGAGGCACTTCCGACACCAAATGAAAACACATGTAAATATTTGATAACTATCACTATGTATTCAGTGACACTTCACGACTAATTTACGTTGTATGTGGAAATGGCATATATCTTTAAAATGAAATGATTTTTAAAAAGAAAAAAAACAAAAGAAAATTTATCGCATCGCTATGTTCTCCTCGTTACCTCTGAGAACAAAAGTCAAATAAAGGGTGGAAGAACTCGATCAGAATCAATTCAAATTACGCTGTGATTTTGATGGTATATGTAGAGTTTCACAATGAACATTTGAAGGAGCATATGAACGCTCAGAGACTTTATTTCTGAGGTTAATTTAAGAAATTTCAAATCTATTTGGTAGTCCAAATCCCAAAGAATCTCTCCTAAGCTCAGTTCCTTTTTGATAGGAGCCTAAGTTTGACTTTCCGTCAAATTCTTGTTTCTCTGTTTCTCCATTTGCCCCTCAACGTGTATCGGGGAACGTGAGACGCTTTTTCAGCTGTAGCAAGATGCAACCTATTTCTTACCGCATCGAGAGCTGAAACCATGGTTTCCTCATTCCTAGTCTTTCGATGAAGAGCGGTTGGGAACAATGTTTAGTATGGAAAAGAAAAAGAGTCATCTTTGTAATTTACACGAATAGTGTCACATAGATTTTTGCGAAGAAAGTTTTGAAATATGCTATTGGTGCAGGTGTCGGAATTACCCCACAACGTAATGTCATGATTGTACCAAAACGCAAATATATTAATTCTTGGATATAAAACTACCTGCACACACACAAGACTTTACCCGTTGATAGTGTGCAATGAACTCGGAACTATGATCAACCCTTGTTCATAAAAAACTTAAGAATCAAATCTTATATTTTAGAGCAGGGTTACATTTAGTCACGTTATCGGGACAACTTACCTTACAAATATGATTGTGGTCCTTCGCAAATACAACACACTAAGTCATCAATCATCGCTGAGATTCGGTATACTATGAACACTCTTGCTCGACTGTTGTTTATTTCACGAGCTCACTTGTGCAATCTACAATGTTGCAAGGTTAGAAGTGTCGGATTCCCCAACTGTCGGGAATTCCCCAACTGTCTGGAATTCCCAAATGACCCTACACTTGTCTGCTAGTGTCACAATTTTTTAATGTAATAACTAAATGAGTTGTACTTTTGTCTTACTGGAATAAAAAATTGTTTACGGTATAGATTGTTATATTTTGAATATCAATATTTACTTTCGTTTGAGTCATCTACACATGATGGTGGGAATGTCCCCTAGACCTTGCACTCAAGCCTAGCTTTGTTCAAGCTTCTAATGGCAAGCTTATTTTACTCTTGTGAAAATTTATTGCAAACTTGCAGCAAGCTTGTCAGTTGCCAACTAGTAATCATGAATCAAGCTTGATGACAGTTTTTACACTTAACATGGCAAACTTCACAAATGTTTAGATTAAGCTTACTCTCCTATCGGGGAAATATCTTTCGACAAGGTGAACTTATGTCGGTTTACCACTGTCTTTCATTACAAGACTTCTATCGTGTTCCAAGGACGAAATCTGTGAGGATTCAGAACTACCCAGTAAGCCAAATGCCGACCAAGACGGCAAATGGTCGGGCTGGCGTCGGGGATAGGCAGAACCCAGACTAGTAGTCGGGAAGTAGATGGGGAATGGTCGGCATGCATCCACAAGTGGCGTTTGTTCGTTGTGCCATTTCCGGGCCGCCGTCGCTCTCTGACTTACCGGCAGAGAGGTGAAACCCCGACCAATACCCAGCACTTGAAGGTGGGAAAAGGATGTGCCCCCGTCCATTGCCTTAGGTCGGGAAAAGGCGGCTCCCTGCCCATTTCCTGATAGTTGAGAAAAGAGCGAGGCTTCGTCTATGCTTGATAGTCGGAAAATAATTGGGGTCTCACCCACTTCCTGGCGGTCGGGAAAAATTCCGTCCATTTTCAGGCCGTTTTAATCTGCAATTTATGTAACCAAAGTATCGGAATACCGTTGCAAAAGAATTTTGCCGGCAGATCTAAAATATAGAAACGAGAACCTATTCGACGCATCTCAGCTCAGCTGGAGTGGCGCTGATTTTTTTTTTTTTTTTTTTTTTTGTATCCATTTTGTATTTTCTAATTCACAATTATGAAACTTAGAGATTTTAAGGATCGTCTTCCATTGGATGTTGAGTATAAACGTATTGTGCTTGCAGTAAAATATGAAAAGAGGAAACATGCTTTACATTTGTTAAAAACAAAGATGCCTCAATGTGGGATCAGTAACTTATAATTTATTATTATTACTAGCTGTTGCTCGCAGCGTCACTCGACTCGGAAGCCGCCTTCGAGTATCTGGCTTAGTGGATAAAGCACTGAAGAGCTATTTTTAAGGTATCGGGTTCGATCCCACCTTAGCCCAACATTTCTTTTTCTCTTTTTAAAAATAGGAAATGACATTTGTTCTTCATTTCTACTTTCAAACTAAGCCCTTGTTTTGCTTCTTACCGAACACCGGTGAAATAGGTTAGTTAAAGCCAGATTAGCCTTAAATTTCAAGTTTCTTGCATAACGGTGTAGATCAGCCCCGCCATATTGGTATGACCTTTCCATTGATTTACATGGGAATTGTTTTACTAGTCTTATGTCTCTCAGAGCGTAATTTTTAACTTCTGTTTTGGTCTAGTGTTTCGTCACGTTTTCTTTGACTCACGCTGTTTTATAGAAATGCAATTTTTCACACACGAACAGTACAATTTCCCGTTGACATATTGTGATTTATATAGTAAACTATTAATAATACATTATACTTATATATTTGAGGAAATTTCTCGAACCAAAATTCTACGAGAGTCAAAATAACTCCCAAGGCAAATTTCGTGAAAGCGGAACTTGATTATTCTACTTCTGAGAGACATAAGACAAGTAAACCGATTCCCATTTAAATCAATGGAACGGTGATACCAAGATGACGTGAGTGATCTACACCGTTAAACCATTTGACCTGGACGTTTATATGTCAGTCAGTCACGACTCACGCCTTCTGTTTATATATAGAGAGATTATTATTATTATTATTGCCTTTTCAGAATATTATGTAAATAAATTCAAATTACCTTATTTTCAAAATATTACGAGTACTGACGTAAATTTTGTAATCTGTAGAACATTAACCGAACCGCCGTAGCTCAGCGTTGGCGTATCATTAAGTAGGTCCTGTGTTCAATCCCAGAGGTCGATGACCATCCTGACTGAGGTTTTTCCAGGGTTTTCCTCAGTCGCACCAAGGCGAATGCTGGGATGGCACCTTCAGCATATGCCCTGGCCGACACCTTCGCGAATCCTTTCTCTCCCCTACCCCAGCCTAAGCGTTAGATGTCTAAAGGTCATTAATAAAATTCAAATTTAGACGGAAAATGTAGAATTAGCTGTTCCCTTGTACAGAACAAGGCATAATAAATTATTGACTGATTCTGACAGATTGAGTTTTTTTCAAACACTTCAACAATAAATATTATGTAAAATATTTGTATTGCTATCAAGCTTCAATATTTAACAACTCCATGTTTAGCTGTATATATATCTGCTATCTGTATACCTATATGTATCTTCTATGACTTAGACTATATTGGCACCATGTTGTTCGTAGAACGTTAATAAATATTGCATTACATTATTATTACCACAACAAATGTAGTGATATTTCATGTTACTAATGAACGGCTAAATAAAAACTTAAAATTCACGCATACTGGGAAACATCGAGTTCAGTGATTCCGCCAGACCCACCTGTGGGGGTACTTTACCCCCAAAGTCTCGACAACATCCCCAACTTTAAAATTTTTGCTGTGAAAAATCGAAAAAAACCGTACAAAACTTTATTTACACCCCCCAAATCGAAAATCCTGGTGGAAACCGTGATCAAGTTGCAGGTGATCATAGTATATTTTGATGATATTCTGAAGCTAGAAAAAGTGACAGTAATCCTGTTGCATAAATAGGAGTTTTGTTGTAGTTGAATTTTCTATGACGATTTGCTTTCGAAAAATTCTGTGTAATGTAGAATAAATATCCACACTTCCGGGATTAACGCCATTCTGTAATGAATATAGTGACTGTGTTACTACATTCCATGTCTGACTTCCAGAAGTATCTAATTGAGGAAAAGGTATGGACAGGAGTCTCTGTGAGCCGATCCAGGCGGTCGAGCAGTAATGTGCGGTAGTCTGTCGACTCACGGATCGCGGGTTCGAATCTCGCCTCGTGCATGGATGTTTGTGAGTGTATTTTAATTCAACACGTTTAATAGAAATATAATACAAGTTAAAACAAGTTAATACTAGTCAAACTGCCCGCGTAGGGCCTAAAAGCCGATCCAGGTGGTTGTGCTGGCTAGTACGGTAGTCTGGCGACTCAAGGATCGCAGGTTCGAATCCAGCCTTGGGCATGGATGTGATTTTGACTGTGCTGTCAGTAGTTAGGATAAATCAGTTGAAAGTAAGTTTAACTAGTTAATTCAGTTGTTGGGTGGCGCATTCGATTAGGGTGCCTTTCAATTTTTTTTTAAAAAAAAGTGAAGTAGTGGTTAAAGCGGCCCCATCATACACTATAATCGATCAGAAGATGGCAGGTTCGAATCCGGTCACCGACAAGTGCAGAAAATTTAAACAGTAATTGAAGGTGAAAAAATGGAACAAAAGACAAGCTGTAATAAAAGTGTGTTCTTTTTCTTCAACCATGCGTCATCCAGTTCATTAAGACAATTAATTTATCGCAGTGTGAACGGGGTCGGGAAGAAGGTGGTCATTTTCATGTCGGCCCGACATAGGCTCCGTGTCATTTTTTTTTTCAAAAACCAAAGGCCGCGTCGCCTGGCTTGCTGGGTACTGTGTTGGATGTATTTCCACTGGCAACGAACTTGAATCCTCTTGATTTCAAGACCACCGTCAATTATTTTCTAGTGAGAATACTAAAGGAAAAAAAGTGAAAAATGAAGAAAAAGTAATCGAGAAGAAAATAATAATGTCATTTTTTAAAAACAAATTTCACAAACTTCGTGACTCAACTTCCTACCACTGAGTCCCTCTTTCTGTCCTTCCCTTGTACCTACGTGTATGTTTTGTTTGTATATGTATGCATTTGTACGCGTAAAATAAACTTTGAGATCATTGTGAGGTGTTTTTGTAATAACTTGCCTCCCAGTTGACATCTGTAACAAGGTCTTTAGTTTCATTTTTTCATTTAGAACTACATACTATGTTTTTCTTTTCTTTCTTCTTTTCAATTTAGAACCGTATGTAACAAAAACATCATGAAATTGTTTCAAAGTTCTTCCGTACAGATGTCTCTGTTTCCGGTTCAACTTTTTCTCATTCACAATATATACTCTGTGTCTTTCAACATTATTTTTTTTCATCTTTATCTACATTTGATTCTCTTTTTCTTCTTCTTGTCTTATTTTTCATTTTGTTTCTTCTTCTTTTTCTGGTTTAATTACAAAACTTGCAGGTATCACGCAATACAACACCAAAACTTCTTTTCACATCCTCACTGGAGTTTCGAACAACGTTGTCAAGGCAACTCTACCACCTGCTAACACACATAAAACTGGGAAATGGGAAACAGAATTATGAGTTCTCTTCTTCTTCTTCTTTTATGTCAGAACAAATAGAAAATTGAAATCTAAACTTTACTACGAGATTCAAATTAATGTCACATGCGTTGTTTTAAAAAAAAATGTGAAAATAAAATCATCTATCAAAGTTCCCCCTCTGCCTCTTCATGTGCACACTACTGCTGAAAAAGTATATTTAATTTGAGTTTATACATAGTACAAGAATTACAGTCCAAATTTGACAGATGATGTCCCTTGATGAGCACATCTTTTGATAAAATTGAAAGAAAACGTTGCAGTCATTGTCTTGGTAAATTCCGACATTCTGCTAGCGGGGCTGGTGGAAAACATTTACATTCTCAGTAAAATTGAAAGGTATGAAGCAGGAATCGAAGCTGGGTGTGCTGTAACACCTGGAGTGGTAATAGCCTCAGCGACGCAGCGGACAAGCTCGACACTGGGAAGCACGGTGAAGAGCAGGAACTAAGGTAAAGACACCACACTACTAAGGTCCCGTTCCTGACGAGGAAAAACGGTCGCCGAAAGATGCTATCCCTCAAGGTAACTGAGACAAACGACACGTAGTGAGTTCCGTTCCTATCGCAGAGAAACGGTCGCTCAACAACGCGTTCCTCCCACTGGTGTAAGAAAGGTATATGAGCTACAAAAAGAAACGGCCGTCCGCGGCCGACAGATTGGAAAGGATGTAGTAAACGGCTGCAGATATACCTATCAAATTTGGTCACAAGGTACATTATAACTTGTATGTTACTAAAATATTACATGATGTATCCAAAGACGCCATCTTGGATCCAAAATGGTGGACCTAAAAAATAATTTTCCACACTGTTTGAACTAGAGAAACGAAATTTTGCATAAAGGTGCATTATGACGTCTAGTTTAGGGAAATATTACAACATTTGGGAAAAGTCGCCATCTTGGATCCAAATGGGCGCTCAAAATCCCATTTTGCACACCGTTTGAGCTGGATAAATGAAATTTTACTTGAAGGTGTACCATCACAAGTAGATCACGCTAATATAGGAAATCTTTCAAAAAGTCGTCAATTTAGATTCAAAATGGCCGCCCCAAAAACCCAATTTCCAAATCATTGAAGGAAGAGAAACGAAATTTTTTTTGAAGGTGTATGGCCAAGAGTAGGTTACAATAAATGGGACAAACCTCCCCCTTGGGGGTTCAGCCCCCCGTGGGAGCGTGCAGATAGACACCATGGTGGTGTGGAACTGTAGGGAGATTTTGGTTAAGATAAAGGAGGCGCATCATATATATATACACGTCTTGTGGGGTATAGTTGAACAGCTCTTTATGAATAATCTACAAATCAATAAATAGTTTCGCGATCACTCTCATATAAGGCGAGATTTGAATATTTTAAAATAAAAAAAACTTCGAGATCTACCTCAGCCTGTAGGCCTACCGAAAGGGATTTTTTTATTTTTATTTTTGGGGATAAGGGGAACATTTTTAATCTTTGTTATTAAATAATATTGATGGGAAAGCTCTCATTTAAATGAGGACAATATTTAAAATGTTATGTCAGTTATCATTTTCTAATCAGGGTCGATTATCAAATAGAAACTGAAATTATATCCTTCTTTACGCTTCGTTCTTCCACGGTGGATATCATCAAGTGGGGGATATTGAGTCGGAGAGTTCTCACTTTTAAGGTAATTCCTATAAACACGCCACTGCCTCGGAAAAAACAGACATGAAGAAATGGAAGAAACCAGGTACACATTCCTTAGAATCCTGCGTTTGAAATGAATAGCGATGACACGAGTCTACGATATGCTGGACGATTGAAATGGACTCCCCGACATTCGATTTTTTTCTTTCAATATTTTTCGCATCTTTTACACATTTTCAACAAAGATCAGAAAAGCATCCCGTCAGACAAATTCAGTCAAATCATGTCACTCACATTTAACGTTATAAATTGAATAGCAGTAGGTTACCAAACAATAGGAATAGATGTTTAAGAACATGTCTTTATTGTACAATTACTAGGTTACCAACCACCTACTCTATACCTCTTACTGCCGCATTAAGTATTACCGTTGTAAATAATAATTATGACAGGGTGACTAATTTTAAATGCATTTTAAAGTTTAAATCTCCTATTTAATTCTATGTATTCAATATTCTGAAAGCCGCTATAACTTGCGGATTATTTACGCTTTTGGACTGGAAATTTCTTAGCGGCTAGCTGTCAATGCATAGTACTTAAAACTCTTTTCTTTTTTAAAAAAATGGACACCCTTCTTCCCCGTACGCTTCAAATCGGACAAAAACTCTTTAACTACATCAGATCTGATTCAATTACAATACTTCGCGCGTTTACTCTAATATGATACACACCACACCAGCTAGCAATATTATCTAAACTTTTTTTTTTAAGTTTTATGGTGTCTTCCATAGAACTTGTTTTAACATATTGGCCCTCAAATAGCAATTTTTAGTTATGAGTTACGTAATTCGGGATGTCATTATAAAACAAGAAGAATAACACAGGTCCTAGTGTCTAGCCTTACGGAACTCCTGAGAGTGAAAAATTTGATATTTAGTGCAAGAATTTTGACCCATTCTTGTACATATTTGAAGGATGCAAAATTTGGTGGAAATTGATTTAACGATGTAAATTTGTATGACCGTGAAACAAGCATATAATTATACGTACACATATATAGAGTGAAGTGGGGACAGATGGGACACTTTTTAATTCAACGAAAAGAAGTTGTTTATTTTTGTTTTTATTTACTTTAAAGGTAGATTACATGATTTCTATCCTTTACGAATAACGGAAACGCACAATGGCTAAATTCTGGATCACCAAGTAGCCACAATACGTATCCAAAAAATGTAGCTTCCAGTCATTTGTCTCACGAAGGTAGATAAGATGGCGCAGTTGCAGAGCAAATTAAGGAGAACAATAAAGCTCCATTCTTTACATATTAGAAGGTTAGGAATACTGTCGTAGTTGGCAGCACTGTCGTTCTTCGTGCTCGTCGATGAGTGGTACTTGTAGAATTTTTGTTTTGTAAGTAGAAGAATCCGATTTTTCAAGAGACAGATGTCTCTACTGTAGTATTAAACCTTGCTCAGACTCTTTTATTTTACCATCTGCATGATTTTCTGTATTTCCATGTTTGTCTAATTACAAAACTTGCGCTTCAACATGCACTGCAATTCCAATTTAAGTTAGAGCTTTGTTGTCAAGGCAACGCTCGTGCCATATAGGAGGAAGGAGGGAGGGGATAAAGAACACTTTGTATCATGCATTGTGCAGAACAGCATTACATGCATCTAATTTTGTTGGCTTTGTTTGGAAAACGAAATCGCATTTGACGAAATAAGAGGAAGATTATTTTTTTTTTTAAAAAAAAGAAAAAAGTATGACGACTCTAGGTTTTGCGTGACAGTGCAAATCGAATACATCTTTGTTTTTAAAAAAAATATTTTTTTTTATTTTATTGTATGAAAAGTCTAATTGTTATGGAACTTCAAGTATGGACTTGTACAGTACGCATGTAACATAAGGTGGAAGATAGAATACAGTAAAACCTCACTTGTATGGTCTTGATAACAGCAATAAAATACTGAAATTAACACAGAAAAATTGACAGCCACCATGACCGGGACTCGAACCCGGACCTTTCAGTTTCTGGTTGGATATACTATCCATGACACCACCACAGCACGGCCAATTCTCTGTGTATAATAGAATACTCCTCACACCTTTGACACTCTCCCAGTTCCTTAGCTGGTATCTTCCACTATGTTATAGTAAATTCAAATTTTAGAAGACAATGCACTTTGTCCCGTTCAACCGCTCATAGGGGCAGAATAGGGTGTTGTTATGTATGTTCTTAGTGAAATTCAACATCCTTACCATCACCATCTACATCTGCACACGAATTGTTCTTCCATTTCTTACAAGGAACACAGCAAATCCATTCGTCACTTGAAGTAAAATGGAAGTCTGTTGTGTTTCTGTCACCATCATCCTCAATGGATTTAGGCTTCGTCTCAAGCTATCATTGAAACGTCTTCTGGTCTGTGCTCCTTTCTTTTCATAACCGTTTTCCTTTTCGATCTGCTAATAAACATTTTCTTCCTACTGTCTCATTGCGCTCGGTATTGCACTTATTCCAACACCTATTGTTTATGGTGAAAATGATTACAATAATTTACAGATAAACATGTTAATGAACATAGAAACCTTACCTGTTGAATGCTTCATACTACTTCAAACATGTTTATTAAATTAATAGCATGATAACATATTGTCTGCAATTATTACAACATTCGGAGAAAATGGATTACAGCACAGTCACACTTGAGTACCTAGAAACTGGATTAATATTGGACAAGTGCGCATGCGCAGCTCACTTGCGAGTGATATGGCACACGAACTATGTAAATAAAACTTCTAAACCAATGTTTGCAACCAGCTGTCGTAGCTACATGACTAAGACGTAGGCTTATGAAGTAGTGAATCCGGGTTTGGAATGCGGTGGGGTGAAGTTTTTTCTTCGGTTTTTTTCCTTTCAAAAACACTTTTTATGCTAAAATCTATTATTAATATATTTCTAATCAAGAGTTAGGTAGGTTAGAAGTCCGGTTCGGTTCTTTTATTTTATTTATACTCGATTCAACACATTTCTCTCTTTTACTTCGTTACAACGGTGATAGATGACTCTGTAATGGGGTTCAAATATTGCATGCTGCAGACGAATGTGTTAGAGATAATAGGATACTCCGCTCTACCCACCTGTCCCTTAGTTCCCTGAAATATAGATGGTAATCATCAAGATGATGGAGGGCTTTGATTCTTAGCTTCATCTTTGATGTACAGGTGTCAGACCTAGAAGGAATGGCTTTCTGTGCTTGGCCATGTTTTGGTGTTCCTTTGCACCGGTTCTTTATTCGACCGTCTTTCCACTCGCTTCTACGCCATTCATGAGGTAGAGCAAATGAGCTCTTTTCTTTCTTTAATGAAACCTACTCCACGATCAGTGATAGCTGTAAACCTTTCCGACACGTTCTTAGAGTAATGAACTCGATTAATGAGACGTGGAGGTTCTTTCACACCCGTGGTGCTGGTTTTGAGTCTGATCTCTGCCTCAACCCCACGCACAATGTAGTCTGAGAGGTACTTTCAGTCAACTACCTGTCGATGAACAGAGCTGAAACGGGTAACCGGATTAATTGGGTCATTCGGATCAAGTTTCGGACCGGGTCTCCGGTTCACCTATGTTCGGGTTAGGCCGGGTCACCGGATCACAGTGATTCCTCCAGACTCCGGACCGTAGTTGATACTAAAGATATGGAGCAATAAACTACAGATTACAAAGTGATAAAATGTCAATAAAACACAGCGTGTACGATGAGGTATTCGATGATTAAGAGTTCTGTGTTTATTGTATTTAATAACTAGTGAAGTGCAGAAACTCGTATACACTGGTGCTTTGATTAACAATAATGCTGGAATGCAATTCGTGAGAAAATAAATGAATACTTGAAATACTCCTCCAACTATCACTGAATGTCTATAAATTCTGTGATATGTCTGCTACTTCTGGCAGAATTTCTAGATGTCTTATACTAAACTCCTCTTTTCCTGGACTACGTATGGAAATTATTGTGTACAAATACTTTCGGACATTCTCCTAGTACTTTCGGCGTACTCGTGAATACATGAATATCCTATTTCCTTACCATAATCAATATTGAACTTATGTTACTGAAAATCACCGGTCTGTCGTGATTTGAGAGGATATTACCGCCCTATATGGTATACGACAAGCGAGTGCAGTTAAGCATGTCGCTGTTCTGGTACAACCCTACTGTCAGTCTGACTTCCGGGGCAATCGTTTATTGTCCTTGCCCTCGTAACTAGTCTCGAAACATAAACGTACATCAATTACCTTAACACCCCGATGAGAAACGATGCCCCACTCCAGGATTTACTACACTGTTGAGGCTACCACTTACTGTCGTTGCACTCATGCAAGGCAACCTAACCAAACCAAATAGCGCTTTAGCAGCAGCCTACGGACAAGGTATCAGTCGAAGCCGTCCTCAAAAACTGACAAGTTAATGTTCAAATAGAGAGTCTTAAGGCTCAATCCAAGTGGGTTTTCCCGCCTGTTTCGTTTTACGTCAATTA
>JAGDQP010018362.1:0-36704 GCA_022664845.1 Lepisma saccharinum | reverse complement strand
GAATTTTTAAAACTTATCGGGCCGGGCCGGGCTCGGGCCAAGAATTTTAAAAACTTATCGGGCCGGGCCGGGCTCGGGCCAGAAACTTTTAAAGCTTTCCGGGCCCGGGCTGGGCCGGGCCTAGGTACATTCGGGCTGGATTGGGCTCGGGCCGAAAAATTCGGCCCGTGCAGGTCTCTAGTTTATATGTGTTAAAACTGACAACAGAAGACCTGATAACTTTTTTCAGTGATAAAAACCTACGAGAGTAACAAATATTTTTAATTTGTTCTCAAGTAAATGACAACATTAAAGAGACCCTTTCGAAGGCATTCACTCTCAGTACCCGCCTAGCATAATGCGTTGGAAGGTAACAGGTTCAAATCCCACCAAAGACAAATTTCTTTTTATTCTTTTTCATTCATAAGAACATTATTTTTCTTTCTTACTATTTTCTGTAAATACTCCCTTTTGCCTCTTTTTACATTTTCAACATTTTATTAGGTCATTGTCAAGGTCAAAAGATGAAATTCTTTTTCTGAATAGATGGCCATTCATCTAAAAAATTACGTCCCCATCGAAATGAACTTCCATGGATACCATCTTCTTTTCAAGCGGAAATTTCTGATCTTTCTCTTATGAAAATCAGCTCTAAAAGAGTGGTTCCTTTTTCCGCTCTCGTAAAATGAAATATGCCGCTCAATTCGACTTTAGTGTGTAAGCTGATTAGACGTCTGTGGGACGGAGTTCATCGACGAACACTGTCCTGAGAAAGGGATGAGAAACGTAACGGCCAAGGCCATCATCTAGTTATCATTTCAACGTTCGGTTGGTTGAGCTGAGCTGAGAAACTATATTAGCTCAATCATAATCAGTATTGTCACGTTCCCGTCGCAATATTTCCCTCAAAATACTGAAAAATTTCCCGATTTTTTTTTTTTTTTTTTGTAAAAAAATTCCTATCTGCTAATTTTACTTTCAAAATTACTAAAATTTAAAACGAAAAATGCCAAAAAGGTCTAACAAAATTTCGTGATCTTTTTTTCTCTTTTAGCCTCCATGCTGGCCAGATTTCCCCGTTTTCCGGGAAATTTCCCTCCACCTGACAACACTGAATAATTGTCAGTCAGCAGAAAGGTGATTAACCTGCGTCCCACCCCAGGGCCGGAGTCGAGGAATTCACATTGAGAGATGAGTTCAGCTTTGTTTCTTGAACTGCGCGCCATATGCATTGAGACAGCAAGTAGCTCACTTATATCACTTTATCTTAAATAACAGCGTTCAATAGAAAATTACATTACTGATCCAAGACCGTGACAAGTGCAGAAACTTACACTCAACAATAAATACAATTCTGTTTCTTCAACTGAGAGTGACGTATACAGACATAAGAGTCCTGGTTTATCTTAAATAACAATACAAGTTTCAGTTTAAAATTGCGTCAGTGCTGTTTAATTAAAAAGGTTAACGAGAAAAGAAATGGTCAAATTTGAGAGTGACATTAAGAGATGATTACAATTTTATTTCCTTGAATGTTAGTGCCATCTGTTGACATAAGTTTAAATAAATATCGACATTGTCCAATTGAAATTAAATTTGAGAACCAAGACCCTCTCCAAAAACTGGATTAATGCATCGTATTTTTTACTTTTTTTTTCTGGTTAAAATTGGGAAAGTTGTTGGAAACCATACCAAGATTTTGCTAGTAAAATATCATGTAGACCGCGTAAAGAGGGCACAGTTTGATAACAATTTGTGTACATTTGTTATAAAACCCCTAAAGGTGATTCGTTTACACAGGGAAGTTAATTTTCGACGTTAGAAAATTATTCAAATATTCAAATGAGTGTGAAAATATAATCATTTTATTCAAAAATGGATATGTTCAAAATCAGATTATTTTCATTAAAAAAATAATAATCAAAGAACATTTTTTAAGTTGTTAAATCAATTTTTTTTAGTTAAGTTATTATGTTGTAATACAGATGTCAGACACACTCTTCTTGCTTTATGAAAAGACAACTTGACCGCTCTTTGGTTATCGGCACCTTCAATTGTTTCAAGTGTTGCTAAATTTTAATAGTAGTGTTATAAATCCTTTCGCAGAGTACTATCTGGCTTCGGTACAATTATGAGTGTCTCTATACTTCGGCTCTATTTATGACAAGATTAAATTAATTCTATTAAAGTTAGGTATCCAGTTTCCATTAAAACTAATGAAGAATACAAACATGGAAATCTTCCATTTTTTTTATTGTAAAATTTACACAAGGACAGATAATCGTCACTTCCGGAATTATATCATTTTCTAGGCAGTCTTTAATTCATGCTTCCTATAAGAAGGAACACTATTTCCGTTTGATAATGAAACGGATTTTTCGTTTACGCGCTTATATGTATATTGAGAATTTTAAACAATGTCTCATTCATACTCGGATTTATACACAAACGTATTTTAGCTTCCGTTCCCTGTACTTTACACAATACTCACAGTGGAATACGAATCTTAACTGGAGGAAATACGGGTAAGGTTCTAAATATGGGAAACAATTCTGGCATTGATGCAGTGCTACTATCTATTAGAAAAAACGTGGAGTAGGCTTCTCAAGGTCACTGATTACGATTTGTATGTCAATTCTGAGTGATTAGATGTGCAGATCGTCGTTCTACTGTTGTTTTCAGTCTTAACGAAGCTATCAAAGTTTCTTCAGATTTGTTTTCATTGTTCGAATGTTGTACAAGCTGCCAACAGTCAAGAAAAGGATTTCTAGATAGCACCAGTTTTAATATAGGTTGTATATAAACCTACAACCTGATTTTACTCTATTGTGTCGTGGTTCAAAGGTTGCAGATAAACAGAAGATTATGAAATATCTGAAAAGCACCACAAAAAAGAATTAGTTCCATTTCCCGGAGAAAGCGAAGAAAGTATAAAAGATCCAAGTTTTCATGAAGAACAAAAAACGAAGAAATCCCTGCTAATTAGAAAAAGGGAATAAGTCAAGAATACAACAAATTCTGAAGAACTGGACAAGTATCTAAGCTGATGTTTAGTGAGAGTGATATTTCTGTTTGAAAGAGAAATCTGACCATAACGACGCAACTTGCGTTTTTGTTATGGGAACTTTTTTAAACGATACTAAAGCTGAACCTGGGATACAATGTACTCAAAGTTCAATGTGGGCACATAATGAATGTGCGGAAGCAGAAAAGGGCCTATGTGTTTGTTGCAAATAAAGTATGAACTTCAAATTCATAGCTTCCATTAAAAAACATTCTTTATTTTTTGTTCAGTTGAAGTTTTTGCATATTTCTTCAGAAATGTTTAGTGGAAGCTATTTCTGGATATTCTGTATTGCATCTTGAATTGTATGAAATCGGTTTTGTAGTTATTTTCACATTGACCTTATTTTTGGGTCAGCACACTAAAGATGAACGTTTTCCATGCGTAGTGTATATGACCTAAAGGTTTTATACGTTCAGCTCCAGGAAATATTTTACTTACTTGATGTTGTGTGCAATTAAAAAGAGGCGATCCCATACTTGGACCAATTCTCCTTTCTTCTCTCCCCTTCTGTCTAATTATATTCAGCCATTTTCAATCCACTACTAAATGAAGGCCTCCTCCACTTTTTTTTACACAAATTACGGTTTGTTTTGCTTTCCTTAGTCATGCAGCTTCTGAAAAAGCTTGAACGTTGTCTTCCATTTGGACGTTGTCTAGGTCCTTTCTTTTCTCTGGGAATCCAATATAGAACATCCAATATTATATATATATATACCATATTCAATCTACTACTGGATAAGGCCTCTGACGGAGGGAGCAGTTTGTCTACTTCTCTCACGCTGACCAAGCGTGTTGGGTGAGGACAGCCGAAGCTGTCAACTGTGATCGACACTGTCTTTTATAGACAGCAGTTCCTCAATTGCATCGCTACACCGTTCCAGGCCCTCTCGTTTTGGAAAAAATCCTTTGGCAAGGCCGGGAATCGTACCAGGGACCCCACGATCATCAATCAGACCGGTAACCACTAGGACGGTTATATAATGTACGCATTGACTGAGAAATTTGACCCAGTCAGTTTTAGAAACATCATAAATATATTCCCCCTAGTAGCTTTGTTACACTGTTTAACAACAAAGGTGAAGCCGGGTCACTTTTGGTGACCCGACCTGACCCAGACATAGGTGACCCGATTATAGTCAAAACGCGAGTTTCAGATTTTTTTTTTTCATTCTGTATAACTGTGTACGTGCATTGTGCTTATTTTTGGAGGACAGCTTTTCTTAATTTTTTTAGTGATTCTTTTAAAATGCAGACGTCACTTCGTTCCCACCGGTAAACAAATCCAGTCAATGCGCCCTTGCGCCTTCAGATGTATCGTTTATGGTATTTCGAATTCCCCTTTCAGCAGTGAATTCAAGTGAACGTTGCGTAACTGTTATGTTGATTACGGAAAAATGGCCGGGATATATTATAATGTATGCAGCGTGCATGGCTGGTTTAGTATGGGCGTGATAACAAAGTTAAGGTTGCTTTTGTAAGGTTTGTTGTGACTGATTTGTGCTCTGATAGTCCACTTTACTACATTGAGCGAATCTTTAGAAGCGTTTGAATATAAACTTTAAATAATATTAAAAATTCGTTCTTAATTACACATAATTGTATCGATATTACGCCACATAATCTTCAGGATGAAATGTCTCATATTACGTAATACGATGCAATGATTTCTTATAGTATGGAATTTCCGCTCAATTGATTACTTATTTCCTGCTAACTACTTACTTTAGAAACAAAATTCATGAATACAGTGTTTATTCTGGGTGAAAAGACGAGGAAGTAATCCCAGAGCATGAGAAATACTCAACTGACTTCTTGAAAAATATAGTAAATTTTTTACTAATGACATTTGGAAACACTGATTCCACCAGACTCCCAATCCTCGAGAGGACTTCCGAACTTCAGAAAAATTACGGTCAAAAATCGATAGAAATCGTGCAAAACTACACCTACACCTTCCCAATTTTGACTTTATACACCCCTTATACTCAAATTCCTAGCGGAATCCCTGTTTGGATTGGAACTATGTTTGAAGTATGTAATGCGGGAGTTGAATAAAAACTAACACTTAGCTTTTTCTTTATATTTATCGGCCAGGCAGGCAGTTATGACTGAGGTACAGATGTGGCAATCTTAGTCTAAAGGGTGCCCTTAAATATAAGTTAAATAGACGCTATGCTTGACTACCGCAGTACGTATTTCCGTGACTGTAGACCTTACATAGACAAAATATACACAGGTTTCTCTAAAATGATATACTGATAGCACATTTTGCATACAATGAAAGAATTCATTGCCCTACGTATCCCATTTCATCCGTAAATTTTCCACTTTCGTACAACTAGAAACCCTATGCGCAACCTGTCTTGTGAATATCTAATAAATTATTAAGTTTCCACAAATTTTAATCTTATTTCCTATGAGTTAATCTGCTTACTCCTTACTCGCATTGCTCGATGTTAGTTTTCATCTGTTTTTGAATTAGCGTGACATCTAAGGTCAAAATCTTAAACATGGGTTTAATTCGGATAAGTGTGCGTAACGTTAAATTTCGGAACGGTGAATCATTGAATTCGGATGCGGCTCTAATCGCTAAGAGGTTATCGGGGTTTCCTGATTATCTCTAAATTTTGATGAGAATAGCTCGAGCTTACTCGCCAAATCTGCTCTTCTTTGAGAATAGCCTTCTTTCTCTTGATGAATGTTAAGACTCCCGGAGTGCAATCAATACAAGTGCTGCAATTGATCAAACAAAGAGAAAAGCGTGGTTTCAAGCAATGAAAGAACCATGCAAAATGCTTGCTTACCTTGTGATTTTTTATCCCGTTTTGGTTTACCTTTCTTAAACATTATTAATAACTATCATTGATGAGTTATCAAGATATAAATAGTCTGCCACTAATGTCTAATGTTAACTAATAACTTCTTTATTTACTTTATTCACCATTACGCAGGCTTTCACGTTCACGCAACTGTTCAAATGGAGGGAAAATCCCGTGCAGAACACGCTATCATGAACTAACTTTGTCACGAAATATACATTGCAACTTTTTTGACATCCAGATGTCTCTAACTGTAAATGAAAGTAGTGGACTCTAGTGGCCAGTAATCAAATCTGGTGCTATGATCAACTGATCAGATGCAATAATTATAGTTATAAACAAATAATAGAAAAGTCGACCCCACGTAGGTGGGAAATGACTGAGAGAAAGAAGAATAAGGTATCATTACAAGGGGACGTAGAGTGGTTTTCAAGTGGGAAACGTTCTGTCCTTTAGTAGCTCTTTTAAACTTGTATAATTGTTGCGAATTCTTATTCTCGCATGCAAAATCCTAATGATCTGCGGAGAAGAATCAAGAGGTGCAACTGACAAACTTGAGCGAGAAAACATTCGACGAAAGAGTACATTTAACTCAACTGAACTTTCTCTCTTGTTCTTTTCATGACATTTCGAAACTTAGAAAAAAGAATTGAAGTAATTTAATGTAAATTCGTACTAACATACGACTTGCGTGTTTATTTATTTATTTTTATTATTTCTGTGACGAGGCGTATTCCACACAATTATACGGAATGCTTACTTACTTAATTAACTATACAGACCGCAAGGGCCTCTTTAGTGCGATATTATCACCAATCCAGTCCGGATCTACTTATTTTTCGACACCAGTTCTTATTACCTTTTTTCGAGCTTAGGTATTTACCCTGTTCCATTTATTAATCACTTTACATATATTATTGTAGGGGTATGTCAACACCTTCGCTGGTAACCGCAAACTTTCCGAACAAAAAATCTCGGTGGAAAGCCTGCTTAACCATATTTAATAGGATTCACAGCCTTTTCAATGGCTATCTTAACTAATTTGTCAGTTTTGGTTCAGTGACTAAAAGATCAAATGTCACCGAACTGGATGAAACTAGAAACGACGTGATTGATGTTCATCTTAATTCTCAACAAGTCACTTATTTTTACTACACGTTCCTCAGTTAAGGATAAACAAACGTAACCAAAAGTCTTTCCCATAGGGCCTTTCGCTAAAAGTACAATGAGGAAACCAAAAATGTCCAATATTGTCTTCATGATTTCATAATTATTAGTGATCTGCCCACAGTGGCAAATCCTTGAGATCACATTAAGTCATCCTCATCTTGCGCGTTTCTTTTTGCCTCTACACATGATTTATCTTCCTTAATCCAGTCAAGGAGATTAGTTTTCTTCAAGGTTTCTGCCAGGATTTCCAATTGGGGGAACTAAAGCCAAAATTGAAGACGTTTCGCAGACTTCAAATATAGTTTGAACCGTAAAAATATTAAAGTCGGAGTGCTCTTGAATTTGGGGGTGACCCATCGTTGGAAGCAATGATTCTGCTAGATCCCCCTGTGTTGGGTGTCATCCCCCAAAATTCTGGAGCGCACCCCAAACATTAATTTTTTACAATAAAAAATCGATAGAAATCGAGCAAACTCCACCTACACCCTCCAAATTTTGTCTTTACACCCCCACAAACTGAAAATCCTAGCGGAATCCCTGATTGGGGAGGCTCTGGCAAAATCCCTGGTACTCTTCCTCTTCCTCTATTTCCCTCAATCATAGTTGCATCCTTCATGATTTATAACATCTAAAAATAATAGTGAAAATCGGACTGGGAAGTCCCTAATTTTCATAGAAGTGCAAATAGTACAGAGATACCGGAAGAAAATGTCGTAGCATGACCAGATTGAAAATAGCCATGGTCAATGAATTCAAATCTGAAGTCAGTTTCTAAGTACCTGTTTTTCGTGACGAGTCCATTGAAAATTTACTTTGATCCGAAATAAGAGCTACGTTTGTATGACACAAGACAGCATCCCTCCCCAAAAGAGCGCACATGGACCGAGTAGGATTAGGATGATTCATGTGGGATGAAAGAGAAGACGGTGTTGCAGGAAAAGAAACTTTCACTGCCCTCTTGCATTGCGGTGGGCAGACCTTGAAGGTTATTTCAGAGAAGAAAAAAATGCCACAGTTTATCGAGGTCACAGTTCTTTGTTCTTTTTTTATAAGTGTTCTTCTGAGAATCAGCATGAACTATACCACGCATGAGATTTACGGAGGATGGATGAGACTGTTCGTGCAGTGCTGCCAACGGTCAGAATTATAGTTTTCACGAAAAAAGTTTTCTGTCCGCGCTGGCGAGTTTCACTGTAAAAAAAATCAGCGTTTTTGTCGAAAGTGTCAGGTAGATGGCTCCAAAGAACATTACTAGCGATCTTAGGCGCACATCGTCTACGGTAGACTTAGAGAACTGAATATCATCAATAGGAAATCGACCAGGGCCTTGTTTCAAGGTACTATCCTGGGTACAGTTCGATGTGACTGGGAAAAAATAACCTGGAGAAAACTTTGTCAGAATGCCCGGCACACTGAGCTCGAACCTAGACCTTCCGAATGCGCAAGCAACACTCAGCTACGTCCGTTTGGTGTTTTCTCCTAGAAGACGATTTTTCTTTTATTAATCCTGTCTAAGTGTTACATCAATCTTTTCCGCTCTTGATCTTTCGCCTTTAAAACAATCTTAAACTAGCTACTAAAACCAGCTCAGAGTCCATTCTACTTAGGGACATCAACAATAACAACAAAGGAATCGAATCTGGCCTTATTGAGTATACCATTTCAACATTTGCCTTGTGCGACTAAGGGGTATCCAGGGAAAACCTCAGTCAGGATGACCGGTCGTTGGGTGCGAACCTACGACATCCGAATCAACGAAGCCAAGACTCTACCAATCGAGCTACGATATTCGAGGAAACTGCGCAAACAATTAGTTACCCATACAGCGCAGAATGTGGTCGAGACGGTAACGTCGCGGACTTCAGATCGACAATGGATATTTTCGAGGGTTAGAACCACACGGCCTACTATCCTAACTGTAGTTTTCCAGGGTTTCCCTCAGTTTCACCAGGCGAATACCGGGATGTTACCTTAAGAAAGACCCTCTACCTTACCCTATTCTTGACCGAGCGAAAGATGCCAAAATGCTCATAAACAAATTTAAATTCAAACAGAGTGCCATGACATCTATAGGAATATCCCATTTAGATCGACCAATGTGCGTCCCAGAACATCTGGAATCAAATATTCTAGTAAAAATTAAAAATATCTCAAATTTTCCCATATACAAATGATGGCTTTTTGTAACTATAGGATGTATTGAAAACGGTTTTACCAGCTAAATAAGTAACATGAAAAATAGTTGGTTTACCTTTAAAAAAAAGAAAGGAATTGGCAACTCTGTAATATGAGCACCAGTTTAAAATTTATTTCACGTGTGTGTGTGTTTTTTAAATGAAAAAGAAAGAAAAAGGAGTTCACGCGTTAATTTGGAATCTACAACCTTTTTTTTTTCCTTTTTGATCAGTAAATTGGGAGGTAGGGGTACATCGTGTACTTTCCGTTTGAATGTCGTGAGTTCTATTATTGAAGTAGGTGTTCCTATTATTATTATTTTATTTATTTAAAGTCACTTATTAGCTAAATTTGAACTTTTTTGATTTTTTTTTTTTTTAAGAAAAACGAAAACAGCGTTACACAAGATTGTGTTTCATAACGCAATGTCTGTCGAGTCAAAGTCTCAAGCCGTGAAACAGATGAGTTCTTGTCATGCATTCACTTCCTGTTGTATCACGTCTGACTCAATGAATGAATCCTCTTCCGTTTAAGCTTCTTTGCCCCCTCACTTGTCATTATTTTTGAGACATTCATTTTAGTAATATAAATTTTGACAAATTCAATGGCAAATTGGCTGTGGAACAGATCGCGGGAATCAAACGCAATCTCAGGCTGTAATGGACATTTTATGTACTTTGTTATTTATAAATGAAAAGTTCTAAGAACATTGATTTCACAAATTGTTTTTAATTACATATTGCTTCAAGGTTATTCGTTTCTTCAACATTAATTTCCTCTTTAATAGTGTTCACACATAACTGTTACTTATTCCAAGACTGCTAGATGGTGCGAGCGATTTGTACTTTTAAAATTAAACCATTGGGATTCAGGTTTTATTATTTTAAAGTAACTTTTATTTGGTTAATTCTGGTTTAATGGTTAACTAATTTTTAAGGTAGTTTCATGAGACTTTTAATTTCTGTAAATGAGTTATTTAACTTGCAAGTACGAAGTTTGCTGTAACGTTATTTTGGTATTGTTATAAGAAAATTTGTAAATAACTACACATATAGTGAAAAACATAAGTACTAGGTGACAATACCAATAGTCTAAATAAAATCTTTCATTGTATCCTTTGCATTGAATAAAACCATTCGCCTAGATTGATCTAGATAAGGATCTAAGGCTCAATCACGTAGATCAAGAGACAAAGCAATTTGATTTACCCCTGATTTACTGTCAACGGCACTTCGTGTATCAGATCATCTACAGCGTGCAAAAAGTGTTCTTACGAAACATAGGTGGTGGGTGTACGGGTAATGACGTCATCAATATGGCCGCCACGCCATATTGTAGTACTAAATTCAAACAGTTCTAGCTACTAAATTCAAAGGACCGACAATTTTTTAAGTACGAAAGGAGCCCAAGACGAATTTAGAAAAGTACGCAAAATCTCGTTTAATACACTCTTCCCATTTGAACGTCAAGCTCATAATCCTAGTTATATAGAAGAAATCATCCCGTGGCTCAAAAAAGGAGTTCACAACACTCATGATTGCATCGTCGTCTTCAAATCGCTGTTTACTTTAATTCAAACTTCAAATGCCGAAACAGGTCAAAGTTGCTTGGGGGTCAGGTCTGGTGAATAAGGAGGATGGATGATCATTCTCAACTTCAGTTCATCTGCAAGTAGACATAACGATGTGAGAAGTGTGTGGTGGTGTATTATCGTGCAACAGATTTACCCAATATCTATCACTAATTCCCCCTTTTCTGGTGAACGGCTTGACGCAGTTTCATCTACATTTCTGCATACGTACTATTGATGGTATAGTGTTTCTGGGTTGGATTTTGATAAGCAGTGGTCCTTTCCGGTACGACAAAGCAGTCAACAACAGCTTTCGCGTGGATTCTTGGGAGTGGGGGGAGGGAGTCCTCATACTTCTATTGCTAAGTATCCTGCTTTGTTTCGAGGTCATAATAATGTACGTAGTTGATAAGAAGGCACTTGCGAATAGTATTTGAAATTGGCAACTGCGTTTCTGTTTCTGTTACTAAATTGTTTGGTTTTTAGTTACTTCTTTATTATTTAGGGATCTCGGTTGGTCTACTCATCGTTAGAGTCGATGCTACTACCACTAAGGCATTTTCGATCGTAATGATAAGCTCAGGTGACATAGATCCTTCTTACCATTTTCCTTGCTACTTTCCATTGTTCAAGTTCCATCCGTGATAAGTAGGATCAATATATCTTCAAGAGAGTTACAAGATGAGCACATTTCCATACCCAGGATACAGCATTACTCCGCTTCACTTTCTGCTCCCAGGCTGCTTTTGACGGAGGAAGAAGTGTCGGATCAAGGTTCTACCACAAATTTCTTCTCTGATGAATTTTATATATGGAACACCTAAACTTGTCTTTGACAATACATGAAATATGACTTTAAAAAACAAATTTCACGCGATGGGTGTTTCTCGGTCAAGTACCAGTCGCGAGAAGATTTAAGGACAAAACAAGTTAAGTTAACTTTGAAGCGATGTAACTCTGGAAACAGATGGCTTACAAACATGTAACTTGGAATTCGTACTAAGAACCCTACCAACAATCAATGTGCGAAATTTGATGAAAATCGGAAACTATAGGTGACATGATCTGCCTGAATTGGCATGGAATGTGTACCCTCTTGCAAAATTTCTGTACGGGTCATCGTTTATAACAGAAATGCAAAAAGCCTATTTTTTGTCGCCATGTTTTCACAATGGCGGGCAGTTCTCGGGCTCTAAACGGGGAAATGTAAACTCTTTCTGTAAAGAGTACCAAAAAATAATTTTTATTGCATTGCTGTTTAGGTTAGAGGTATTTTTTCAGTAGCTTCCCATTTAGAATTATGATATTCCTCTCCCCCCCTTCACCACCCTCGTATCAGGTGTTCACCATCACTTTTCTGAATCTGTTTGGTAAGAAAGAAAATGACTTCACCCACAATGCTCTATCATTAAATTTGCACACAGGATATCATAAGGAACCCCACGAGCTTGCGAAACCTCCTACGCCACTGTGCACGTGTAAGGTAAAGATATTTTATTGAACATCCGAAACTTAATGATTCTTTTGTGAACACCCTGTAGGAAGTTTTTCATAATGATAAATTAGATCATTGACCATAATTTGAAATAGTAACATGCTTATATCTACACACACATATTGGAACGTCTTTTTAAAATTCAAATCTATCAAATCCAGTACGTATGTGTCATTGCTGATGTCCGGAATATTATTGCCTTTTGTCGCTTAGTAACAAGTGGCAACAGGAAAGAGTTGCAAGTATGATTAACATATGTTATCACATGACGGCACTATCCTCTACGTGACCCATAACAGTGTGATTACTTATACAAGTGACGTATTGAATGGTCTGCAATGCATAACTAAATATAGACAGTCATCTGATCAGGACAGAGAAAAAGTACTACAAGTCATCTGATAGTTTGAAAGCTACTGTCAGGGATTACGTCATGTAATATCTTTGCATGACGATTTGTAATACTTTCTTTTTATAACGAGATTGATGTATTTGCACACAAACAATCATCTTCTGGTGTTTTAGCAATCAAGACAAAAATAAACGGGAAATTCTCTCGCTAAAAGATGAAACGGGAATTTCCCTATTTCCTCTCTCGTTTACTCTTTCAAAGAATGATAAATTCAACCAATAAGAACTGAATGAACAAAGAAACAGCATCAAATTATTTAATCTTAAGGCAGACCCCATGACAACATATTGAAGTGTATTGGGTAGACCGAGGCTATTTCGATCAAGAGGCTATATCGATCAGGGGGACAAAAACAGATCAATACGATCATGATTTACGACACTGTTGACTGAAGTTCTATTTTGTGGAAAATCACGGAACTCATGAAGGTTTCGACCTATTTTTTTCCCTTCTGATGATATAGCCCCTTCTGATCGGAATAGCCTTGGGCTACCCCATGGTAAAAAGTAGTGTGAATTCTTTAAATGAAGAAAGCTAACCAAATGAAAAGGATCTGCCGCTTTGAGTGTCCCCAAATTACACAAATTGCAGAATACAAATCTGAAATCAGTTTCACTCTAGCTGCTTAGGTAGAGTGAACCCCCCCCACAATAGAGAGGTGCCAACCTCTCAAATTCACAAGGACTCTCCTTGAACATTAACATTTTTATGATAAAAATCGATAGAAACCCTGCAAAGCTCTACTTTCACCTTCCCAATTTTGTCTTTCCACACACCCCAAACTGAAAACCCTGGCAGAATCTTTGAGTGAGACGCTAACCTGAGTTACAGATAGACATATACAAGGAAGAAACCCACTCAGAAAACACATACAAACCTCCAAAAACAACTTCAACACAGAAAACCATACAGAGATTCAATCTTCATTAACAAATACGTACACATTTCTTTCTGGCTTCGAAGAAGTTTTTGTTTGCTCACCGCTAGATGTCTCTGACCTTAGTAGTTTATTTTCTTAAACAGCCTGATAAAATGGAAGCTTATGATTGATTCATATTGCCATATTTTATTTCAAGTAACACGAAATGCTCAACCAATCACTGAATTTCAGTTAACCAGGATCTTTGAGGAAGAAAGCTGTTGATTTCAGAGACACCTGTCAGATTGTTGTGTGACCTGCATCTTTAATTAACATTAACTACCGAACACGTTTTATTTGGCTACATTTTTAAGTGTTTTAAAAGAAGCTGAACTCCGAAAGAAATAGATGTAACATTCATCTCAACATATACGAGCTTTAAAAGACAGAAAAATAATCAAAGAAAGAAATAAAAAAAGTGATGATATCATCCCCAGGACGAGAAGTCTTGTTCACTTGCGATATTTTTAAAACATGAAATCCAAACAGAAGAGTCCAAACTGTCAATACTCTTTCTGCATATGTGTTGTCATAGTATAAGTAAGACGCATTACAGAAAGGACACAAGTTAATTTGTATATTTTTATAGTGTTTTTGCTTAGAGACAGAAGAACATTGCTTTCTCGTGTGACCGACATGTGCTTATTTGATTATTTTATACATGCATATGTGTAATCCTTAATTATTAATATATATATATATATATATATATATATATATATATAATTAGGAGGCTGGTTAATCGATTTTTTATCTATTGTGTACTCTACATGTTATAAATGTGTATGGTAAACTGTTTATAGAGTAGGAGTCGAGTCTTCTTGTCTGGGTGATTTCTTGGTCAGAGAACTACGAGAGGTACTTCCCCCTACGTAAGTCCACCAACCTCCCTCCCATTGTCACACAGTCTAGAGTAGAACAGACTGTTGACGCAGGAGCATACACTCTGTATAACAGATTCAGTCTTGTATAGCATGATTTTATTCTAATAAAAGGTTTTAGCTTACCCTATTTTAATTTGGTTTTTCAAAATATTTTTTTCGGAGTAGATTAAAAAAAGACCTTTTATGAAATTATCCTTAAGGATAGGCAAGCCCGCAACACTAACATGTCGTTAACGGTTGCATATATCCCATGAAATTCATTCAACATTGATATTAAATAAGCAGAACAAAAATGCAATAATAAAAAAAAAAATCTGTTGTGATAAATTACTTAATTCACCGAAACGTAACCATGGGTAACTCGTAGGCAAGTAGTTTAGGAATAAGTTCAGTTTAGGGTAGTGTTTTCCAACCTTTGTTCCGCGAGGCGTATGTAGGTGTTCCGTGGCAGTCTGTCCTTGGTGGTATTAGACAATACTGGATTTCGTTTATATCGGTAAAGCATGATCTAATTCCATCCTTAGGACTAGCTGCCCTTAGGTATCAAATCTCATTCGAATTAAAATATTTAATTCAGTTCCGTCGCCAGCCAGAAACTCTAGGGGGAGAGCGAACAATTTAGAGACAGACATGAGTTTAAAATTAAATCAAAATAGCGAAAATTTTAACTCTCTTTTTCGATGAAAAATGGATTTTATCGAAAATTATTGAATTTCGATAAAAAAAAAGTGGTTTTTAATAAAACACTCGCAAGGAAATGTGACCTTTTGAGATGGGATTCCGATACTTTACGTATGTAACTTTTTCTTCAACTTGAAAGGGCTATTTCTCAGCTTCATATCTTCAGCGTAGACATGTTCAAAATACACATTCGCTGTAGGTTGGTTTGATCTTATCCAGCAGTTATTTTTTCCTTCTGTGCTCTTTTGACTTTAAAAGCACACTATTCAGCTTTCTTTCTTCAAATCGAAGGTGCATTAATTCTCTATGGAATTTGGTGTGCATGTGCGTCAACAATACGAATGTCTCGTTGACCTGTTACATGCGCTTCTCGCTGACAAACTGACAGCTGGTGGTAAGTTTGGAGGTACGTTCAGTGCCAAAGCTACTTTCCAAAAGCCCTTTCGTTAAACTAAGATTTCAGACATACCCAGTAGAAGCGAAAAATGTTCAGCGAACAAAAGTAACCGAAGAAAATTTTCGGATGAAACTCAATATGTAAATGCTGAAGATATTCGGAATCTAATTGCAATAAACAAGCAGTGTCTGCAAATCACACTGTAAATTATGCCACTATTAGCTAATCTATTCCTTGGTCTCTTTTTTCTTCTTCTTTGGTATTCAGTAAGGCAGTATTCCTGATTTCCAACTATTCATTCCTTGATAGAATGGTTATAACAGACACATAATTAAGGTGTATTTTCGAGTTATCACATCAGAACACAAAAGTATGTTTACTTATCCCTTCGTCGGTACTTGAATTGGCACATGTGGAATAATAAACACGTAGAATGAAAAAAAAAACTTTCTTCAGAAAATAAGTTTACGTAAAATAACTTTTTTTCTTGAACGAAACTGTTAAATCCGTTCTTCACAATATTTGAATTTAATTTAATTCTATTTGAACATTTACTTCGCTTGACTTTTGGTCCCCTCCCTGCCTCCCACCCCCGACGAATCATTCCAAAGATTTTAGCTCCAGATCCAGTCATTACTCCTATGATCTTACTCGTTTCGCTAAATCAGCAAGTGCTAACAAGACCACCTGAGCCCCCTCCTTTTAAAAAATTCTGGCTACGGTCCTGTCATCCATATTAATATTCTGCCAGAAGCGGCAGGTCCTTTAAGGTACTTCAAATCTTCTACATTCATCCCGATTTTGCGCTTTCCATTTTGTCTTAGCGTCAGTGCCGGATCTAGGGGGGCAAAAGGGGGCAAGCGCTCCGGGCGTAACGTTTAGGTGACGGCAAAAAGCTAAAAATAAAAATAATAAAAGCTACTTAAAAAAAGGAAGTAAAATTGTCTATTACATTGAAATTGACCTAAACGTGTTCTAATTTTCAATACCGGCGCCCTAAGACAATTTTTATGTCATTCCATACAACTTAGCTTCATCTTTAAAACTAAAAACCGCGATTCAAGTCAGACAGACAGATCTATTGCCTTACTGGAGTAGTAATAGCGATACCACGACAGGCTCAAGAGATGATAACAAAAGTACACTACGTGATGCGAGACAATGTTGTGACCGTCGCGTCGGCCGGTCGTGTTATTTGGCTAAAAAAAAAACGATGGAAAGGGTGAAAAAAAAAATTTTGCCCCCCCCCACCATAGGGAAATTTCTAGATCCGCCACTGCTTAGCATACGACTTACTTTCCATAATACTGTCAAGAAGTTAGATCCGTTTTTTTCTTCTTCCTTCTCAACCATTACTTGAATTGTAACTTTAAGTACGTAATTTCTACGCAGTTAATGTCCCAACCAGCTTATTTTTTTATCTGTTTTTTATGCACGATATGGTTTGTCGCTCACCTAGTCTATTTAACACTTGCTCATAATGCATTTTCTGTATCCAGCTCATTTTTTTCATTCTCCTTCATATCTGCATTTCGAATTGTCTTCGTTCTTTCGTTGAGTAAGAGTTTCAGCTGCATATGAAATAATAACCCATAAAAAAATATGTAAGTCTTCTTGGGTTCACTTAGCTCCACAGAAGTCTTCTTTGTGTGCATGTTTCGTATTTCCTATCCCCCCCCCCTTTTTTTAAACTTTACGTCCTGATTTGTACTACTTTTCTGATACTTGAAGCTTTCTACTTACTTTGCCTACTTTCATAATAAAGTGTTAACAAATAATGTGTGCATATAAGGTCATAGATTGTGTACGTTCCAAAATTCGTTTCTTTTTTTTAACTTCATGTGGTTTGTTAAAATAATAAATCTGGGAAAGTTCGAAATGTTGTTTCTTTCTGATTTTCTTGAAATTATGCGATTTCTTAACGCCACGTATCGGTACTAATTTTGAACTCAATATTTATATTTAATTATAAATGGATAAATGAGTTGATACAGCAGTCAGTTTGGAACTTTTTATCAAAAGGACTAACAGTGACATCTCTCGTTTGTCTGACAAAATTACAAACACTCGCATTTTATATGACCATGCGATCATTGTAATTTAGTAATATTTTCTTCACATTATGTAATTAATAATTTGATGAGGTAAGGTTATATCATACTAAAATAATAAAGAGTTACTACGATTGTGATTGGTTTGCAATTATTATGCAAAGGCAAGAAAATGCTGACACTTTTTGCTCGTTCAGAAATCAAAAGAGATTAAAACTGTGTTGGATAGATGTCACTATTATACTTAATTTTCTTCGGCTTTGTGGGGTCACTTATATAATATTTGAATGAAAAAGTTAGGAGGTAATAATTCAAAAGGTTACAAGGTCCACTTTTAGATTTAAAAAAATAAATAAATATGTTTTGTTGTTTTTAAAACCTCAATGAAGCTGTATTGAATCACGCTAAGTAATTTTATGAAGGTATTACGATCGGCCAAAATATCTATCATAAAATTACTTTGTATTATGTGACACAGCTCTTCATTTAAATCTTAAAACGAATAAAACTTTTTGTAAAATTTAAAAATGGACTCGTGTGTTTCTGCTTCTTAAGTCCTCAAGTGTTGCATTTAAATAATCGACATAAAAGCCTTTGTAAAATCACTCTGGAGCAAACCGGAAATAGGAAAAATCTTTCAAAACTTAAAACTTTGTGTCAGATTATTATTTATTAGTTTGTAATAAAATAAGGAGAACTCTAACTTTGCTAGAGATGTTTGTCACATATTGGTATATTAAGAGATTTACTTGTCAACATTACTTTATTTTCAACATTTTTGGACTGAATTCTGGCCTTATTTGTGGTATACGAATCCACCTCTTTGCTGTACAACATCAGTGCCATCTATGGGGTACTTTGCTCAAACAGCTACATCCGAGTGTATCGGAGCGATATCTGCCCTCTGGCGAGATAGCTTTGAATTATTTCAGTCTAGTGGATTTTTTTATGTAAATGACTGGCTATGAAAATGTTGGATGCCAGAAAAATGTATACCGAGGGAGCTGGATCAGGGATTTGTGTGTGCGCTGCCCCTGAGAGGTTTACTAAACATCCTGAGATTGGTTGTTTCATTAATTGTGATTATTTTTGTTTTCGCAACCAGAGTATTGGTTCTTGTAAACCTTTGGTAAACTTTATTTTGTATGGGGCTGTGTAGTAACTTTTGACAGTGTAGTCTGTCACGATTAAACTGTGCTGGGTTACTACCCAGCAAGCCAAATGTTGACCAAGATGGGGATTTTAGTCGGGGATAGACGAGATCCCGACTAGTAGTCAGGAAATAGTTGAGAGGAAGGTTGGACGGTCGGCGCAGACCCATATGTGACGTTTGGTCATCGGGCCATTTTTCTGGGCGCCGTCGCGTGCCCCGACTTGTCGGCATAGGGGCGACAACCCACCCAAGCCCCCGCCCGCCAATGTCGGCTCCTTGTCAAAAACCCGACGTCAGCCTCATCTTCGCCGACCAAATGCCGCCGTCAAGCCGACAACACCAGACTTGCTGGGTAATTAAAATCCACAACCTTCGAGTCGCTGGCCTCAGATCGCACGGCTATTGGTTTCTGCGTTACTTTATTTATAATTTTAATGCAAGACAAAATCATATTTTGGATTATAAAATTTTAACCAATGAGAAATCGAGAACATGTTCAAAATAAAACTTATGGATAATTTTATGTCCTTTGAAATGGCACATCATTGGTTGCGTTCAGATTAATAGGCTCTAACATAAGTAATAAGCATTAATATCATAACTTCTAGTTGGAACAGGAAACCTGTAATAGACACTAATGTAAAGGCTTAGTCTAAAACAGTTATTTCTATCTTAGATGGCAACACTACCTCCGTATGCCTCTAATGTAATTTTTTTCGTTGCTTTCAAGTCTCGAGAGTTCAAACTTTCAGAGAAAAAAGTTGACAACTATTTCAAGAGTTCAATCCCTGCCGATTTTATTATTCATTATTTTTTGTTCATTGTTGAAATCGCTTGATTGTTGTTGTGAATAACTAAATCTATAAAAATGAAGCTCTTTCGACAATGAACATAACTTAGCCTAGCTGTAGAGCAAGTTTTTTTTCAGAATTATTCGCACTGAGTTCGCTCTAAGGACAGCCCACATGGAAACACTTCCGGTACGGATAGTTTACTTGAAGTTAACAGCACTTTTGCGTATGCCCAGCGCTAACCACCCGCGGCTAACGCCGCCCAGCTCCCTTCGGACGCACCCCTTGTACACCTCGCGCCTTGGTTTATTTCCATAAGGTAGGGGGTCCGAATATCACCCACCTTAACTTTGTTGATTTTTTTCACTAAGAAAGACTATTTATTGGTGTGAATCGACTGAACCATCAAGTTGAGACTATTTGGACAAATGACTGCTTCCTAGATATGACGTATAAAAATGTAATGAATCGAAAACTAGAATGCTGCCAGTGGGCCATATTGAGAACATGGTGTAAGAAAATAAGGGCGTAAGGCAAAAGTGATGTGTAATCTTTCAGTATTAATTACTCATATATGCTACATACTGAGAGATATACATTACAAGCATACATAATTTATATGACATTGCTAAACCAAGAATATTGTATTAATACAAAATGACAAAATGCGTGAAAAACAAGTAAATATACAAGAAAAAAAATATGAATAAACAAGAAGTGTAACACAAACGAAGAAGTTTAGAACGTCACGTCTCACATGAGGGATAAAGAAATGGTCCGCGATCTTTAGCGATGATTCCAACACACTCTTCATGAACGTATTTGCGCTACGACACACAAAGATGCATGTCTGCAACCTTGTCTACCTGACAAAGGTAACAAAACCAAGATTCACAACTCGGTGTCGGTTCTTCAGGACTATTAGAAACAGTTGCTGAAATTCTGGTCGTTTTGAACGTGATGACACTTGCTTTGTTTTGGTTTTAATCTTCTAATTCTTTGTATTGGAATTCAAATCCAACAAAGCACCGGGACCAGACGGGATTAAGAACGAAATATACAAATCTCTATTAGATTTTTGGACACCATATTTAACCAAATTATACAATGAATGCCTGAGTCAGGGAAGATTCCCAAAAGTATGGAAAAAAGCGAATCTCATCGTACTGTTAAAAGGAGAAGACAAACCGAAAACGAGCCCGAAGTCGTACAGGCCTATATGCCTGCTAAATGTGATAAGTAAGAACTTCGACAAAATGATAGTTAGAAGAATCAACGACAGAAGAAACAATCTCCAACATTGTAGATTACAGTACGGTTTCCGATAAGGCAAGTCGACCGAGGACGCAGTAAATGAGATATGCGGAACAATTAATACATTTAAACAAGAGAACTGCAAATACGTAATGGAAATCTTCTTTGACATTACAGGCGCTTTCGATAACGTATGGTGGCCATCAGTGTTAATGAAGTTGAAAAATATTGGGGGTCCATTCCGCTGTTTGGAAAACAGTCAAAAACTACTTTCAGGACAGAACAATACAGATAAATACAGCTGATGGCGTCATGAGGAAAACACCAACAAAAGGATGACCGCAGGGATCCGTACTCGGGCCAATAACATGGGACATGATATTTCAGCCATGTCTGGAACTTCTGGACGGATTGGAACAGGTGGAAAGGGTTGTGGAATACGCGGGCGCTCGTAATAAAAGGAAATAGCAGGAACGAACTACAAGATAAAGCTAACCAAATTATAGGAATAATGACATCATGGTGCAAGAACAACAAACTCACAATATCGGCGGAAAAGACCAAGTATGTCCTGTTTAAAGGCAACTTAAATTTCAATAGGGGACCACTAATAAAAATTAATGAAAAATCAATTAAAAGACAAAAAGAATTTAAATATCTTGGCGTCATTCTAGATGAAAAGCTAAATTTTAGGACGCACGTAATCGCAGCAAAGAACAAGGCCATCAAAATATCGCATAAAATAGTTAACATTGCAACCAATGAATACAGGATACCTCTGAAAGTAATAAAAATGTACCATGATGTCATAATCCGGTATGTAGTCGGATACGCCACCAGCGCCTGGTGCCACCGGAAGGACGACGTAAGACAACGGCAGATTATAAATGGATCTCAATGACAAATATTGCTCCGTCTTACAGAACTACTCCGGTGGAGGCACTCCAGGTGGTGACCGCGACCATGCTCATGCACCTCCAAGTTAAAAGAATGGGAGCCGCGTACTGGCTCAAGAAAGAAAACGAAGAGAAGATCATAGACATTCTTCACCAAACAGCAGGAAGTAGAAGAGAAATCCAAGAAATACTGACCAGTGCGTGGGAAACACTGGGAGGAAACACCCAAGGCAAGAAGACTTTTCAGCATTTTCCCGGACGTGGCTGAGAGGACAGAAATGAAGCTGGAGATAGAAGGAAGGTTGCTCCATTTCGTCACCTGTCATGGCCCTTATAGACAGAGACTGAAAGACCTAAACTTAGTTGAGGACAATATGTGCTGCGCCTG
This sequence comes from Lepisma saccharinum, assembly GCA_022664845.1. NCBI lineage: Eukaryota > Metazoa > Arthropoda > Insecta > Zygentoma > Lepismatidae > Lepisma > Lepisma saccharinum. The sequence continues at coordinate 14,603 of JAGDQP010018362.1, read as the reverse complement.
TGGGGTTGTTGCGTTCCCAGATCACGTTGTCCTTAGATGCCGAGAGACAGAAGAGCTAGTCAGAGAACAAAGAGCCCTCCTGGGAGAGAGACCCGCCACAGAGGTTCTGAGAACTTCAGAACTGGTGGTGGCCCTCCGGGAGACGGCGGATAAAGTGTCATTATTCTACAAGAGAAGGTTCTTGGTTGGGAGGCGCGCCTCGGGGCGCGGCGCGATGTAGGGAGATCCCAACAGTATGAAAGTGTACAGAGTCATTACCGAACTCAACAGTGTAATTTCTGCGCTCGCGAGCGGGCCTCCCGCGACGACCGCGGCATCCGCGTGTACAAACAAACAAATATTCCAACAAATAAACGAACAAAAACAAATAAATATTGTAGTAAAAGTGCAGAAATTTTGATGTAACGTCTATCTCATATAACGGTACAAATTAAGAACAAAACGGCAAAAATCTATATAAACAAGACTAACCATAAGTTAGTATTTGTGTGATGTTGCTGGAACTCCAGAAATCCGGAGTGCATTGCCGGAACACCGGTGAGAGACACTCATATACAGTGTGAAAGTGCGCGTGAGTGGTGGAGGGAACCGGGATGAGTGTTGTTATTATTACTTAGTGGAAATCAATGTAAGTCGATAAACTGACTGAAGGCTGCGGAAACTGCAACCAACGGTTGAATGATATATACTACCCATGAGTGAACGAGTGATGGATGAGTGTGGTATAGCGACTACTAACGAATGAAGAGAAGAGGAAAAAGTGTTGCAGAACCAGTGAGTGATGCAGGACTAACAATGAAGAAGATGATCAGCTTCTCTTCTTACCTAGAGGAACACAACAAGAAGAGATCGAGCAAGGAGAAGACTGGCCATCCCTGTGACGGGACAACAACTGTAATCCAGAAAGAAGAACCCAACTCCAAGGAATCAGCAATTAACCTTTCTTAATCTCGTTACAGGGAGATGCTGAAAAGAAGAAGAAGCCCTGCTCAAGCTGTGTGTTGTGTTGTCCTGTATTTGCCCTGCGTCGTCTTATGTGTATTGTATGTGTTTTTCTATAAAATAAAGCATATAATAGTAGGTAGGGATCCCCCATGCAAATGTTCTAACAACTAGGAACATAGACCAGGAGAACATTCTGGACGCCTGGTCAAAAGTCCGTCCCGCAACACCAACTGTCTTGAATAGGTGGAACGCAGGAGATGCTTGGAATGCCGGAACTCCGGCAATCCAACAATCTCTAGGAACAAGCCTGCCCCAAACTGAGAAGTACTAAGACGTACGTGCTGCACGAACCAGAAAGTGCACGACTTAACTTGTGCATAGCATGCAAATAGGCAGGGCTGGTAAGGCGCCCCCCCCAAAAAAATCACGCATTATTTTTTTTGAAAAGAAATATTCTCAATGAATGGGGTTGCGATCTACTTGACACATAAAAATTTATTCGAATATGGTGGGTAAGCCGTGGAAGTATCTTTGTTTATATTTTCGGGGTTCAGGCAAGGTATATTTCTGCCTTTCTATACTGTTTTGATTTACAGATTTCTTCACTGGCATTTTAGTCCAGTCAAAAAGACACTGGACTTGTAACTAAAGAACTTGTGTTCAAACCTCGCTTGAGGCTTCTATTTTTCCCCTGAAACTTGTAAGATGGCTTTTTATTTTTAGCAGCTTTATATGGTAGGCTATGTTAGGTTAGGGCCGGTTTAGTTAAAGGAAACTACTGGGTACTAATATAACTATTGTAGTGTTGATAGTGAGATTTTGGAATCTTATATTTGTTCTATCAGGTGCGTACTGTAATACTTTAATATGCTATGATGGAAAATGTTGCCTAAGCGAACGTTAACCAAACGAATACAAACTAAAGCAATCTAAGTTTTATGCATACTTTGCAGTTAGGTTAGGTTAGGTTAGGTTATTGTTTGGATCGAAAGATTAGTTTATATTATGTTAGATGCATGTATTTTTACCTACATCAAATTTACTATACCTGTGACACTGCTAAGGTGTTTAGTAAGGTGATGATAAACTCTTTGACAACCTAACTTTGCAGTGACGTAAGAGCAATAGCTCTAACCTCGAAAGGAATACGCTATCTCGACTTGCACCGGTAATTCTTAAAGAATTTCGGGTAGGGAACATGGCCTTTTGTACTTTTCTGCATTTATTTAGTATTATTAAAGCACATATATACTAATGTAATCTATGGACGAAATTGCAACAAAATTTGTAAGAGATTGCAACACTTAGGTACTCAGTAACGCGGTTTCTTGACCCGTGCGAATATATATTTCCATGTTCTTTAAACAAATCCACACAAACATTGTCCAAAACAAGTAAAGGTAATAATGGTTTTATTGTATGTAATTCCTTCTTACAAAGTACCTGTTGCAATTGATAATACCAGAGGATCTCTGATGTAACACCATAAATTGAATATATACGAGCGTACATTTACATAACCGCTCGCAATGGTAATTTCGCTGTTTGAGAATTTTAAATAAAATTTAAAGCTACGTGATAAGAGAATAAGAAATTAAGAACTCAAAATCAATGAGTTAAGCATTAGTATGAATAATTTATAGATAATTTAGCATTATTTCCGTTGCATTAGGCACTGAGAACATTTTGTGCACAACAGGTGGCGCTAGTCTATGTGCATACATTTGAGTGCCCTCGTTTCTATTTTTTTGCTATAACTTTAAAACCTTTGAACAGTTAGCACTGAAATTATGTTTTAAAATGTGTCCTTGATGTTTATTCATGGTTTTTGAACCTTAAGGAATACAGTTCAATGCACTTTAAAAATTGTTGAAGATAACTTTTGAAACTTCTGTAGTTATATTCATGTGAGGTACGTGTGCAGCTGGCTTGGCTGGTCAGAAGTTCTTCTGCAGGGCCCTTGGTAAATTTACTTTATTGTAGTGCAGTGCGCACCAATACATTACATACGGTGAGTTGGCTCATTTGTCACACCTGACGTCGCTGGAAAGTTAGGTTGTCAAACAGCAAGATAACTAAAGTATTAGAGTCATTGGGGGTGAAGTGGGTCCTGTTAAGGTTATGAAGATCTGGTAACATCGTAATGACATGAAAGAGAGAACCAAATACTGTCAGCGCTGCAGTCATTCACGAGGGACCCACTGCATGAGTGAGTCACGAAAACAAAGCGCAACAGACGTGTCAGAAGACACGTATTTGTTTCAAGGCAAGTAAAACACTCATGGCTTTTTCGTTCTTATAAATATTAAACATGAGAACTTAAGCTGTATATCGTGTTCATCACACAGCTTTGGAGTGCAGATTGAACTGTATCGTAGAGCAAGGTTTCATTGTGCATATGAAAAAGATATTGATGTAGATCCTGCATGGAAGTGGTATAGAAAGTGGTAACGAAAAAAAGTGTAAAATGGGGTGAAGTGGGTAATGTAATGTGGGGTGAAGTGGGTACCTGTACTTCATTTGTATGTACGTTCAATAGTGATGTGTAATTTATCATTGGTGTATATAACACGATTTATAGATTAAGGTGAATTGAAATGAATTTACTTAGGCCTTTAATCTAAGGCTTAGGCTGAGATAGGGGAGGGGTAAGGATGTGGAAAGGTAGCGGGCAGAGCCTACATATATACTGCACCATCCCGATATTCACGTGGTGTGAGTAAGGTGAACCTTTGGACAAGGCTTTCTTCCGACCTCTGAGTGTATTCTTTAAGCAAGCATGCAATCAGTGGTTTTACTCACATCCATGTAAATTAGTAACTACAGTTCAGTTTGGTCACCTACTCAATGAAGCATGAGGAAGGACTGCGACAGCTGGTAACGGCGTTGCAGGCTTTACAGCAACTGGCATATTTCCACTAAACAGATTGGTCATACCCGATAATAAACTTGTTACAATTCAGTCCACGGATGCGCCTGATCACGAAGCGGTAAGTGCTGTTCAGGAGCTCGACAGACAAGAATCACCAATGACAACAAAGAGATTCTACCTTCACCTCGCAAGAGACCGTCAGTGGAGAAGAGGAAGTGAGCAAGGCAGGGATCTGAGATATTGATGTCTCCAGACGATATTGCGAAATTGAGAGGGTCAAAATATAGGATATTTATTCAGTCCGAACGTCCAGACCATAGCATAATGAAATTGAGCGGGAAAAAAACGAGGAAGTCTCTTCACTCTGAATCCTCGCGTACAGAAAGTACTTCTATCGACGACAACGTGTGCGGGTTCTGCGGAAAATCTTTCACCAGTGCGACGTCTAGCAAATTTCTCAACTGGATACAGTGCCAAGAGTGTGGTGTTTGATATCATGAATACTGTGTTGGTGCTTCTAATGAGTTGCAGTTTGTGTGTGGCAAATGTTGACTGTTGCTTTGTTCCGTACTTTTCCCTTTTCTACTCCATCCCACAGTTTCCAGTAGAGAAGGAAGCATGTGGATCTTATTTATAGAAAAATATAAACTTTTGTTTCAGCTATGCTTGTGTAAGCAAGAAAGCCTTAACTCTAATTCACATTGTGTCGAGAAAATGTTCTGTACTTCACAATGTCCCGTGTGAATCTCTCTTTCAGTTTGAAAGTAGTGAGTCACTTTTTACCTATCTAGTGGATAAAACATTACAATTTAATTTCGAACAATTGAGAGCATTTGTCACAGAGCCCATTGTTATCCATATAATTTCGTTCTTGACTCAAACTGGAGATAAGGATTTCTATCTTTACTTGACCTAAGGTCTGGTGGACTACTTCTCACTGCACACTTGAAGCTATCTTTATACCCACTTCACCCCGTCACTCGGGGTGAAGTGAGTAATTCAGACATTAATATTTCTTATTTTTTTCCTGTCTTATCTTATAATATCTTTGTATTACTCTATATTTACTTTGTAGCAGAAAGTTCAAAGTGTACAAATTACTAATAAGTTTTCAGTTGAATACAAATATACGGTAGATATGTTGCAATATGTTTGAAATATACCCACTTCACCCCCAATGACTCTATTAGGTAGGCCCTTAACGTTACGCGCGTTGATGTTCAACTGCGGACTCGCCTTCAATGACGTCACTGCTTGGACACCTGTATGTAGTTTCTCTGTCTGCGTGGGTTAACACGCAGGCTAGATTATCACAGGACGCTTTACTATGAACTTAAATAAATTTATTTCGCGTATATATACGTATTATGTAACTTATTGTGTGTATATAAATTGTACATATGTGCTTAAGTGATGAATAATAATAAAAAAATATTGTGTAATTGCAAACTGTAAAAATACAGAACTTAACAATAAAGATGTTAGATGTCATGCTTTTTACGAAGATGAAAATACGAGGAAGGAGTAGATTTTGATATGCAAACGAAAGGATAAATTTAACGCTAATAGCTCTAAAATTTATTACGTACACTTCCTTCCAGAGAACTATGCAAGAGATACGGTCTGTCATTAAATTGATCTTTAAGGAAAAAGTTACGAGTATAACTGTACTACCAACCAATTAGAAAAAATATTTAGTACAAGCTCGTTTGATTTGCTTTTTTGTCATTTAAAATATATACAAAGGAAATATGAATGTTATTATATGTATAAGCTGAGTGATAATAAATGGAGCTTGGAGCTATCATAGTTTGTTCGTTCCGCAATTGGGAAGATCTAGGTTGGAATCTTCGAACCGTTCGTCCTAAAAAGTAGTTTTCCTGATCTACAAGTAAATGCCGCGATGGTACCTTATCGCCACGGCCACTTCCATAATCCTCCTTGGATATATAATAATAAATTTTAAAATTGTATAAATATATTTCTTCAACAACTTTATATTGCAGACATGTCAACTCTCACGCAAAATGCATGAGAAACTAAAAAATGCGTGAGCGATTTTGTGGTTTAGAAGATTTAACGTCTGTGTTCTGTAGTCTAACGTTTGTGTTGTAACTCTTTAGCATATTGCTTAGTTTCTCAGTAAACTCCCGCATTTCCTTCCTTCCAGATTGGCAACTCTCCCGCCTTCGAACTTCTCTAGGTTGACGTGTCTGATATTGTCCAATAGGTCCACATATGTCGGTTCAAACATGCAATAGTTTCTGGTCGTGTTATGTATTGTAGCTGAGTAAAATAAGATTGAAAAGATATGTATATCATTCTTTCCTCTCCGAAAGAAAAAAAGGATATAAACCGCTATTTTCTTGTATGTTATTAATTATATTATTGGCAATATTTCGAGAATGTACACTATACATGGGCATACATTTCATTTTATGCTGAAGCAGGAGTACATTTTTTTTTATCCCGATACGCTTTCAAATCGATGACCGAAGTAGTCGCATAACCAAAGGAGTCAGGCCAGCGCTTCCAAAGTCGCGAGTTCGAATCCCGCCTTGGGCATGTATGTTTATGGATTTTAATAAACATTGCACTCGTATAATCGTGAAAGTCACTAAAATGGCCCATATATACAATTACGACACTTCAGCATAAGTATAACTCGAGGGTTATGTCATTCTGCATTTCATATTCCACTATGGTATAGTTATTATTATTAAAATTCTAGGAATAACATTTATTTATTATATATTTTTATTTTTAATCTTTTCGAATATAGTCCAAAAGTAATTATACATGGTTACAAACAACAAAATTAAACGTTAAAAAAATAAAGAAAGAAAGATGCCGTGGTCAAAACGAAAGTACCATTCCGGCAGTTGCTTTAAACACTGATGAAGTAAAAGGAAAATTCGCACTTAGGATGGTCTGTCCCAAGATTTCGATTGGATAGATCCGCTTTTGGTATCATCACATTGCCATGGCTCCACGGTGCTCGGTTAATAATAATAATAATGTATGTATTTATTTATTTACATGCTATTAACAGCTTGATAAGCTATTATATCACGGTAGGAATACATAAAAGTACAGGAAATAATAAATAATAATAATAATAATGTACTTTCAGTAAAATTATGACTGTCTTAAAAAAATGAAACAAATACGAGTGAAATATAGCAAGGAAAATCAATGTCAACTATGTGACACAAATACTAGTTCATTGATTCAAAATACCCAAATGTTATTCAGTGACACGTTAACATTATTTTAGTTAACTGTTATCTTGTACAAAGATTGGGTTTAACTAGTAAAAAGACCATTTCTTTAAGTTTTGATCAACAGATTTTAGGCATGCGGCGCGTATCATTAATTGTAAATGTTTTCATAATTATTTGTTTAAATTTAAGCTTTTGTTCGTATTTGTATTTGTAAATTACATACATATCATTTTAGTATTCTTTCAAAGGAATCGTTCCTTATTAATACCGTTAATAAATAAAATAATTAGATTCCACATAGTAAATTCTCATATTTTATTGAGCCAAAATAGTTGTAGGGAAATAAGATTGTCTACTAGAGTCCAAACGATGACGTAACTCGCGCCTCAACCAATGGGCACTGCTATCCGCGTAACACTCGTAAGGGCTCCCCTGGTCAAACAGGTTAGTTACGGTTACGAATGTACACATGCGAGTAGGTGCAGTTTGTGTTTTGTTTATCCAGCTTGTATGAATTTGATTAGATCTTGAACTATAGATGGTAGCAAAATTTGCATTGTATTCCTTGAAATGCTTTTAAATTACAAATGTTAACATTTTGGAATACTTAAATCTTGTAACAAATTTTGATATTAATTATGTAATCCTTGTCGATGATCGGTACACGAATCAGGAATGTTATCTCATGGTTGTTACTGCACAAATTGTACCACTAAGTTGTACGTAAGTAACGTATAATGTGTATGTATTTAAAAGGTCAATGTGGGAATTTCACAGATATAGCATTCATTAGAGAATCATTTATTAAATACTACGATTTGACATAACGTATTGATGCGTACGTATTACCTGTTTTATAATTGAATTATGATATGTATCCATCAGGTGTGAAACACTGCTGATTTGGGTATTATATATATCCAAGTTTGGCCACGCGCTAGTGCCAAGGTCAGAGTACCTACAAGTAAGTATCTTAGTCAAAATTCGCTACTAATTGTGACGTCAGCATTTGAGAAGTAACCTCACCCCTGAAAGATGTCTGAAAGCTTAGAATAAGCTCAAGAACGTTTTATAAGAAGCAAATATTACCAGCCGGAGCATTTTAATTAAGAGATATATTTTAATTAAGAACCACGATACCAGTATATTTCAAGTAGAAGCCATACATAACCTTATGTATTCCGAATCTCCGCAAACAAATGGAAAAGTTTGTGATCATCTTTTACTCATGAAAATAAAGCAAAAAAAAAAAAAAAAAATTTCAAAGCAAAAGAAAACTTTATTTCAAAAATAGATCTCTCAAAGTACTTAAAAAGAGAACAGAGAGTAGCAAAGGCAATCAATGTGGTATATAACGTTTTTTTTTTTTTTTAAAAAAAAGCAATAATTATTCCATTTGTACAGGTATACATCTAAACAAATATTTTGTTACATGAATTTATAAATTGAATTTAGATACAAGAAAAGCGGAACTGCTACATATTATACTAATATCAGAAAAATTAAATTGAGAGCTGTTTTCTAGAAAAATGTCTTAATACAAAGTTATTTGGTGAAGCAATTTGTGAAGAGAAGAAACATCCCAATACAGTATAAAGATTTCTCGAACATCGTGTACATTGCACAGTAATTTGAACGGTACAGACAGAGCACAGTATAACGTAACTTTAAATAGCGTATACTTAAGATAGCATTAGCTGGAGTTAATAAGCAGTTTGGGGTAAAAATAAGGAAGTCGACAAATGGTATACGTTTTAGTCTACAACATAACTGGCAACGAAATTATACAAGCAAAGTTGTAGATACTATAATACGAAGCAACGCTGGCAATGTAGCTAAATGTACGTAGTTATTGGAGACAAAAATTTCTAATTCTTCCACTGTTTACGTACATGGTCAAATCCCATACACAAGCTTCCAAATCACTACTTATCCTATTCATTAGGCAGAATTTTGAGATGTTTTACGTACTGTGGAGTTTGCAACACTGATATACAACGCAAAAACAAAACAAACAGTTCACATAAGACATTGTAGAAATAGTAATGATTTTACGAAAAAAATAATACATTTTCGGTATCGGATACGCAGATAGATATAACAAAAACCTGTCATTTTATATCTTACGATGGTTAAACAAAACAGAAATCGAAGCAAAACTAGTGATAACAAAATGTAGATGTCACTATAATCTTATAAACAAACTATAATACAGCACTAGTAAAATTATCCAAGAAATGGCAGCGAAATAAATGTTGTATTTCCGTTTAAAAAAAGAAGCATTTAAGCATTTGTAATTTATAATGAACCACACATATCTTTATTTAGTAAACGATTTAGAATTATGTTCTTATATACAAAAATCAAATTGCACAATTTCTCTTACATATTCTTTGTTATAATTCTAGCTTGGATAATGATGTAAATTTGTACAAACATTTCAGACCGTATCAAAACATGAATTACATTCAGTTTCTTCCTCTTTTACTCTTTGCTTCCGTTTCCTTCTTCCATTCCAAGCTTTCGGATCTTTTGAATCCGACTCATTCGGTCACGTGAACTGTAGTTGAACCAGTGACTTCAGCTATTTGTCGAGAACTAAATGTTGAAACAATCTTCCGTTCTCCGCTCTTCTTGGGGTAAAATCTCTCCGTAAACGAAACCAATTCACCGGGTTTCACATCCCTATAAAATAATAATAAACAACTGAGTAAAAAGTCGAGCACAGCTGAGTAAAAAGCCAACACAGTACTGATGACGAAACAAGGAAAAAGATACATAAACACAATGAAGTGATGAAATTATTTCAGCAACTAGGTCAAATCAAGAATAAATTATCACATACAAATATCATTATGCTATTTTAATAAGTCTAAGCTATATGCTAAGTCTAATAAAGATATTGATCGAATCAAGTGGAGGACTTATAGTTGGAAGCCATTCTATGTAAAAGACCTTTAACATAGCTGTTCGTACCCAAACTGTTTTATGAGCTGAAGAAGTGTATTGCAGTATGAATACATAGTTTGACTTTCCAGTGAATTTTTATTTTTGACTAGATCTTCTGGTAATCTTATTATTAATTTCGATATGCGTTTACTTCAGATAATTTCTGGGAATCCTTTGGGGAATCCCTCGCACCGGATTGGACAATTCAGGAATGCTCTTTGTTTTGAAAGAGAAGGTTTAAAAGGACAAATCTTTGATGATATCATGTCGCATCAGCTCTAATGTTAATGGTATTTGAGAAATTAAGCTGTAAAGTTCGTTTTCCCACGCTTTTAGCAGCTTGTAGCCTCCAATACGCGGCGGAATTTCCACCTCGGTCAGTCTTTTATGTACCCTCCATGTTTGTCGGTCGAATTTGACTGTATTCTCTTTCTAATTGTCAAATGTTGTTTAACAGGTCACAACTACACCTTTTCTTGGCATTATGGAGGCGTGCAGCAGGTAGCCCGAATGCCAGAACCCACTCATTTGACAAAGCAAAATAAAACCTCGAAGGCAACGATAATATCTAGATATATCGCACTACCATATATGATCAATGTTTGCTATGGCCCGACGGGACAGGATGGGAAAGAAAATCAACGAAACAGCCTTCAGAGCTCTAACACGAGATCCAATCAGACATACAGGTGTAGAATTCAAGGCTATACGCGTGCCTTTACTGCAGAAAGAGTCTTCGTAACGTACAATGAATAGTAACATATAAGTCACCCCCGTAGCGTACTGTTTAGAATAACGAACTACAATTCGGAAAAGTGCAGATTCGAAAATGCAGGCAGTCGTAAAATTTACAAACTAATTATCGATAATATATGAACATGAAGGTTGGACAAAGACCAACTAAATATGTATTCCAATAGACAGTAAAAATTGTTAGGGACCCTCCGTCAAGGAAGTTAATACTCTATTTTGGACAACTGAAATGTTGCTTTCTGGATGAGAATTTGACGACTCGACGACTGCACAACGTTGTTTTTTTGTGCAACGTGTTGGCTGCCGCCATAGGCCCGATGTTGATGTTCCATTATGCTCATGTTTTTTTTTTTTTTTTTTTTTTTTTTTTTTACAATATTGTTTTTCTTATGAAATCTGATCTGAGATATCATCTTGCCGCAAACGGATTATTGTTACTTCCTGGAGAGTGGTCCCATTCCGGATCATTTTAGTCTTTGATGATACTATGCCCTATTCAGTGGCGTAGGTAAAGGGGGAGGATATGGGCGATATATCTCTCCCCCCGTTGACTCCACCAATATGAACTTGGAAGGGGAGTATTTCCATAAGAAAAAGAAGTTACCGTATGTTTGGAAATAAATAATTTTAGTTAAAACATCAAATAGACTGTAATGGCGATACCAGAACTATGGCTTACGCCCGTCCCAATATAATTATTAGTTCATTCATAAACGGATCGTATTGTACATCTGCGTTATAGTTTCACAATTAAGTGGATGTTGTAAATAACCTTTAAGACAACAAGTAAAATGCGTATTGAAGAAATAATTGTAACAGATGTCGTGGTTACTTGAGATATGAATGATAAATTAAAATTACACGAATTGGAAAATTTTGTGCTATTCTGAGACACAGAACAATGTAAGATCTAATATCATCTTTCAGATCATAAGGGAAGAAGATAAACTGTTTTTGTATGGACCATGTTCGTTACTGTTGACTTTGGCCCGTCACGATTATACAAATTGTTAAAATCCACAAACATTCATGCCCCAAACGGTATTCGAACCCACAATCTAGGAAAGGTTGGCCTCATGTCTCAGAGACTACACGCCTACCTCGGTCGATTATAAGGGGAAAAGGAGTCTAACCATTAAAATAAAAATAAATGAAATTTGCAATCAGGTTTCAATTAGGTTTTTTTTTTTTGCCTGACTGGATGCAGCTGAATGTTTTCTGCATTAGCTCCGTCAATGATGAGTATGTAAGATTTTCTTAAAAAAGTAGTTTATTCACGTGGCTCGGTAACAACATGGCAGATGCTCCTCTAACCTAGTGTTGGCCGATGAGTTCTGAAGAAAGAATATCGGGATTTCGAGAAAAAATAATTTATCGAATCTGATAAATTTTGGTGTTAATTATGAGTTCTTATTTTATTAAGAATATGATGGTGGTAGTGGTTTTGCTGGAAAATTAAAAGAAATATATGCAATACATAATGCGACAGTAGACCCTACCCTGCTGCTATTTATGTATATTATGAACCACTTTCGCTCAATGTGGGAGTATTTAAGGCCATTCATATTTGACTGATACTGAATTATTTAGGAACAATTGGAGTACTTATTTTTTATGTCCGCTTACGGAAAGCGCAATTTTGTGGGATCATGGTGAGTGCAAATGTTTCACCTATAGGGTAAAAAATATGAAGTATTAGAAGACATATATAAAAATATGACGCAATACATGCTTTTAAGAATTAACCTAATCTTTGTTCGAAGCAATTATCCAAATTTCTTTATCGAGTAATTTCACAAGCTCAGATTGAAGATATGTAATGTATTAGTATTAGAAATATTGTCGGCACTCTTGATCAATAAAATAGTTATTCCGTCCTAAGCTTGCTCTTTATTCAAATTCCAAAATAGCAGATCATCTCGCAATTGGAACATAAATATATCATAGTATTTCCATAGTACAATAATCGTTATTACAATATTTGTCCAAGCATTGTTAAACATTACATATTTCCGTATCAATCACCCCTCCTGCCAAAAAAAATAAATAAATAAAGGATTACCCCTTCTGGAAATATTTTATAATAAGTGTCGCATCTCTCTCAACAACTGTAGCTAAATCCATTTGCAAACATTCTATTCAAATCTTCCATCTTGGGCCAAATCTATATCATTTATATTGTATAGCCTAACTTGATTATTATTGATTCGTGCTGTAGTTCGGTGGGGTCCAGTTTAAGTTCACCTACAGACTGAGATGGTTGAACAAAGGCAGTGACTGACGCCGACTGTGGACTTTCCATTTTGCCATTATTATCCTCCAAACTTGTCAGTGGATCCGGGTCCTCAACATGGGAAACGGTCGACATTAAGATGTCGTTCACGTTTAAAATTACTTTCATCCACTTGATTTTCCTTCACCTGATTCACATCCTTAATCTTACTTCTTATCCATGCACACATTACGTCCACCAGAAGATCAATTTTGCATATCACACTTCTCTTCAAAGCAGCAATTTTTAAAATAATTTTTGTTACCGCAATATGAACATCGTTCACCAAACGCTGGACAACGAACGGCCTTTGTTATGCTTAGAAAGCACAAAATCTACAGATAAACACTCTCAAATCCATCATTTACATATGTACGTGGACTAGATTCCCTTAAAATACATTGTCTTACCCTGATATAGTTCTTAAATTTCTTGTATCTTCGCATACAACAGGAAGTCCAGTGATTCCTTTTAAAACAATTGTAACATAGAATGTCTGTCATATGCAGGGCATTTCCGATATGCAGGATATGTATTAGAGCGTGAGCAAGGTTGATACCTCAAAATATGTTGTCCATAGTCAGCATTCCAGTTTCTCATATTATTTGTCTCAGCATTATTTATATCCTTTGCCATATTCATTCATCTTGCGCTGATATTTGTGCCTCGAGGGTAATAAATGTATTGCTTCGTTTAGCGTTAAGTTCTGTTGTTGCAGTAAAAAAAGGACTGATCTTCAACGTTTGCCAAACTCAGTACAAAATGTTCTAATACAATCGTTCTATAATCTGCACCAAAATTACACTCATCCGCTTGAACTTTCAATGTAGCCGCAAATTGTATCAGAGATCGATTCTGCGCTTGTGTTAACGTGTAAAAGATTAATCGATCCTCGTTTTTCGCTAGGTTTTCGTAATTTGCCAAATAGGTGATGAGTTCAGATCTAGTTTCCTCGTCGCCATTATTAGTATTAGAAATATTGTCTGTAATCTTGATCAATAAAAGAGTTATTCCGTCCGAAGCTTGATCTTTATTCAATTTCCAAAGTAAAAGATAACTTCGCAAAGTAAATTCGAACATACATATATCATAGTATTTCCATAGTGCAATAATCATTATTACAATATTTGTCCAAGCATTGTTGAACATTACACATTTCCCTAACAATATGAATTCAAGATATTCAATTGAATTAGTACGTATTTTCCTACAATTAACCGTTGTACAGATTTTTTTTTATAAAAGAATGCCCTTAACCCACATAGCAGAGTACGTCCCTGGGACGTCCCTGGGACGTCCCATTTAGATCCCATTACCGTCAGAATGGTCCCTTCTCCCATAGCGATGTCCTAAGGACGTCCGTGGGATAACTCTGTGGGTAATACAAACAGTTCATCCCGTATGGAGGTCCCGTGGATGTCCCCCGGAAAGCCGTGCGGGATTACCTACCTGGAATTTCTATAAATTAAATCGACCTTACTATTATTATTATTTAATTAATTATAACTATACGAAGGATATGCCTTCGTATAGTTATACGAAGGATTAATTATAACTATACGTCCCATGGATGTAAACGGGACTTAAA
>JAGDQP010018361.1:0-36705 GCA_022664845.1 Lepisma saccharinum | reverse complement strand
TTTACTTGTGATAGTCTGATTTCCTCTTTGTCGAACTTGTCCAAATATTTTTTTCCCACTGTATATAGTTTCCCTATCTATAAGTTGTATTAGAAATTCAAAATTACTGTATTAACGGCAAGCAATAATTGCATCCAAACAGCAGTTTGAAGGACATGTTTCCAAGTGCAAGTCCACTCCTACTTTTGTGTGAGTTCTTAAACGTGGTATTTATTATACGTGATGTAATTTATATAAGTACTGTAGCACACAAGTTTCAGGGAGGAATTTATCAATGAAATAGATTTTCCAAATAGAGATAAGCTTAGTAGAAGGTAAAAACGAATGACCATGTACTGTAGAAATAGGAGAACCGACTTCAGATTATCATTTGGGCCCCCCATTAGGGGGGCCCACTTCAACTCCCCGGGATCGGCGCCATTGGGTATGAAACCGATGGGGAACAGAGGGAAATACGGTGCACACAGTGTTGCCAACCTGTACGACCTGGACGGGAATGTACGATAATGTAAGTTTAAATACAATGTACGATATTAAGTTGTTCGATCTGCTCCAAGTGTACGATAATTCAATAGACGTTTAAGAAATATAATTTATGCTTCTTTACAAGCGAAATTAGCATATAATGGAATACTTCATAAAAAATCTTGGTGCGGAGTGTACGATCCAAGAAGCAAAAAACGACAATTTAGAGTGTATTGTACTATCCTTATAATGTAAATGGTTAGAAACCATTTGCGTAGGACCGATAATGACGTAATCTGTTTCATATGATGTAATAATAATGCCACGATAATTTAAAGTGTATGTAAAAAGAACAACATAGGCCCGCTACTATCGATTGCATTTAAGTGATAATATCACTTACAAGTAACGTTTATAATCATTTTATAGTGTAAACTGACAGTTAGTATTGTAAGTTTGATACTGTGTTAATAGCACTATATACAACGCTGGCTTCATGATTAACGTGTCCATTGAAGAGTGGTTAATTGTAAACACGATTGTCAAGTAACCAGTATTTTTTTTAGCATACAAGTGCTATAAACATTAAAAATGCCTACTTGTGTAGCATATAATTGTCACTTTAGGTCTGGAGAAAAAAAATAATCCAAAATATAGTTAGAAGTGGAAAAAAATCGAAAATTACGTTCCACAGGTAAACATTTACACGCATAAATGTTTTAGTCCTATTTGTTTGTAGGCTTCTCTTCAGTAGCTATACCGGGCGTTCTATTTGAAACAAGATATGGAGCAGTTACAGGTGGACTGGTGTCTGGTAAAGATGGTGTGCATCGCGTATAATGAAGAAAAATATCTAACATGGCTAAAGTAATATCTTACATTGTTTCTTTGTTCGAAGCTAAGTATTGGTAATTGTCTGAAATTCATACACCTTTCAATTAGATCCATGTCTTTTGGGTCATAGGATTTCGGATAGGATAATATAAGACAAATTGTGGCCAATATTAATAGTACTTTACGAGATTCACAAGTAAATGGACGAAAGTAAGTCTGTACGCTACATACATGGAGGAAAACTGGTTTGAAGATGTAGAAAGAAAGGTATTACTTTTGCTTACGTCGGGCGTGTTTTTCCGAACGAAATAAGTTCATGAATCGAAATCATGGTAATGTTAACTATTAGTGGCATGTTTTTCTCCATATCACCAAAATGTTAATCTTTTCCACCAAAAATCACGGACAGTATGTCCAGTGATTGATAGCGAACGATGACGGGTTAGAAAATGCTAGGTTATATATTTTTTTATTATACGCGATGCACAACACCTTTAATGGACACTCCCTCTGGTTGCTCCGTATATGGCCTGACATATACTAAAGAGACGCCGCGAGAAATGATATGGAAGTTGCTAACCGAAGATTTCAACACCATACACGATTACAGATAGTGTACAATGTTATTCTCTACTATCATTTTTTATTTCCTTTTATGATTACTTTGCTTGTGACATCATGAAGAATTTCATGAGTTAGTTGGTTGTGTTTTTGAGGAGTTTTTGTTGCTAAAACCAACCCTAAGCTATTCTTCCTGTTTCAGTGAGAATTTATTCACCGAGTATCTTCCTTTTACCAGCCTGCTTGAGTATCAGCAGATGTAAGATTTCTGTCTCTAGCCGGACTTGAATCTGGATTCTTTGGTGGTGTCCAACTCAAGACACTGAGCTCAATATATGTCCACAGTATAGAAGGCTGCTATAATTGACTATTTTATTCTTATCTTGTAATTGGGACTTTTTGTTACTGCCGATCACCATTGCATCTAATTAATATTTTTTCTGTTCTGAAAAGAATGAAAAATTACTTTTGGTTATCAGTTTCCGATGATCGATTCACCTCGTTGATATTTTCGCTGTGGAGCGACATTCCGCTAGGAGTTTCAGTTTGGAGGGGTGCAACATGGAATTTTTCACGTTTTATGTCGAATTTTAACCGTGATTTCTTAAAGGAGAGGGTGCTTTCCAAAATTTGGGGGTGACACCCCCACAGAAAGGGGGTTTGGCGGAATCACTGATTATGTATATGCAGAACATGAAGTGAAAACTACACTTGGAAATAGGTATATATATGGATGAGGGTATATATCATATATAAGGTGTTTCCTAAATTATCTCACCCCCAAATCAAAAACTGAAATGACGTCACTGATTACAAGGCATGTTATGTAAGTTTATGTGTTCTTATCATTTTGCTTTAAAACCCTAATGTACCAGGGTGGCATGTAAGATCAGGGTGCCAATTAAATATCGTAGTTTCGTAAAACTGTTATAGCAATGCAATGCAATTCACTTGGCCATGAGTTGCTTAGTGTTTGCCTTAAGTTTTGTGATGGAATTAAATAGTACAATTTTCACCACTACGCAAAAGAACATTTGTATCTCCTTATTGCGAACCCATAGCAATTAGGAATGTTTTAGCCAATAAGTAGCTTTGTTACAGATTTTTATGCATACTGGCAACCAATCAGACACTTCTAAAGCGCTCACGTGGAATAAATAGAAATTAAAAAACAAAGAACATTGAGACGTGATTGTGAATGGAGTTATTTATTACCGTACCTTAAAAAAATATTTACAGTTTTGAAAATTATAAATGATTGAATGTAAATGATAATTAGATTGTGGCCGAAATTTAGATACTCCTCCGACCCGTTCAATCGTACATGAGGGAGTATATGAGGGAATACACCAGAGTAGTACATTACATTGCATTAATTTTAACCGTAGCTAAAAGGGCATTATTTACTCTATTTTCAACTTATTCTAATAGTAAATTAGGTTAGCGTAGGTCATTATGGGTCTAGAGGAGTATCTAAAGTCCATCCCTGACGGGTTATAATGTGCTGTATGTCCGAAAATGTTCATGCTCCACAAAGATTTCAAAGCCCCTAACCTTTAGGATGTGTTCTGCAACTACATTAACAACAAATAAAGTTGGTTTCTATTAATTATCTTTATATAGCAACGTTCTGAGTACATGCAATTACTAGCTCCTTTATGTATCCAATTGTTAAAATCAATCTTTGCATTTAATATGCTCTATCTACCATTAGCAGTACCGGATTTGCCACTTCCCTTCTCGGTGCAGCTTTAATTTGTGCAATGTTTTAGTATGGTATCGACTACGATACCACGCAGCCTTACATGCAGCACAAAGAAAACAAGCTTATAGCACTGCAGATAGAAATAAATTAAATTCCCATGCAGAAGAAATTCTGTTTATTATTTTGAACCTAAACTAACCTATACGGAATTAAACCTAAACTACGATCAGTACTGCGTAAGTAGAATCAGTTATTGTAACCAAACTATTATGTGAGCCAACAAGTTATCAATACTCTAATAGGAATAATCATTTTAAGGCTCGTGCGTCCATCGATTCATATTACATAGTTAAACCTCCCCATTAGCTCAGGATTAATATGATCGTTGTTTTCTTCCTATGGTTGCTGACTGGGTCAAAATCTTTCGTGACCCATGCTATATGTATCTAGAGCGGTTTTAGAGATCATGGAATTGATTTGGAGGAAATTGGCTAATGTTTGATACCTGGAATTAGACTCAAACTGATTCGAAATTGTTAGACCAATCATGGACAGTGTGTGGAGAAAGCGAACATGGGTCAGGTTAGTTATTTTTATAACAATATGATTCTTAGAATCATTCAAATCACTGCGTTGCCACGAACAACACAAACCCAAGGAAGATTTATTCTGAATATCTGCTGAGTGAAAACCTCTCGTTGTACTAATAGATGCCACGAAAGGTTTCCACCCACCGGTTGGTGAATTAATCACGAACTAATTCTTTATATTAGCTACTTGTGTTGTATAGCGTTGAATATATTTCACACTGACCTTCCTTATTTCGGATGCGAAGGAAGTAGAATGTGGCGCAAAATTAATGGATAATGTGAGTTCAATGACATTATATAGAAGAACGTGTGTGTCCTCACAATCACATCACCCCTTGTTTTATATCTTACTCTGCATTCTACACGTATGAAATATTAAAGTAACAAAGGTTTAATAATATAAAACCCCATATGACGTAGTAGCTAATATAGTAAATTACACATTGTGAATATTATCTGGGTATACACTGAAATAGGTGCTTCATACGTGTTCTTTTTACGCATTTCATCATTTTTTTAAATGATACTATGTGGTTCCAAATGTCCTGAAGAATTGTTTCAGATACTATCTAAAAATTATACGAAAGGTCAAAGAATTTAAAGAAGTTACTTAATTTTTAAAACGTCGTTCTGTAATAACACTAAGTGACTTGCTACCAGAGGTTTGTGGTCGAAAGTGTTTGTTTTAAAAAAAAACAGTTTGTTCAACATGACGTCATTGCCCATGTCAAGCAAGTCGATATTTACTACCATTTCTCGCAAACAAATTGTAAATATTTCCTAGCGTTCACGCAAGTCAATATGTAATCGGGTCCTAGGTCAACAATGTAAAATATCACTTAGTGATGGCGGGAATAAAATGTGCAACTATTGGCCCGAGGAACAAGTGACCCCCACGGGGTTTGCCCGATCTATTTTTTTTTCTTTTAATTTCCATTTAGAGAACCCACTGTGATATGAATCCTTGTAGTTAAATGGACATCAACATTTCTCTTTTACTTGGGTTTAATTCAAAAACTTACGAATATATTTATCCACTTCCTCCGTTTCAGGAGAAAATCCATCATCAATGACATTATTATATCATTTTTTTTTCTATTTCTAAGTTGTGATTAATTTTGGAATTTGAGAATTGCCTGGCTAAACACAATTATGCCTACATATGAACACACAATACAATAAAGTTCGACTCATCTCATGAATAGGGAGAAGCATGAATGGGAGATTCCATGTTCGATTATACAAGAAATTATAATATTTTAAATTTTTAAATTATTTGTGTTCGAAAAATCGGCTTTGTAAATATCTTGGAGTTGCTTATGTGTTTTTTCTTTAGTTATGTGTATATATATATATAAGGACTTATTTCTTTAAACATTTATTTTTATAGATTTCCTGATGAAGCTCTTCGCCAAAAGTGGACGGCCGTAGTACGCAGAAAAACTGGACACCCGCATCCAGCACCATTTGTTCTGAACATTTTGAGGAACAATACTTTGACAGAACATCTTTGGTTTGTGTACGACTGAGACCTAATGCTGTGCCTGCAATTTTTAATGATTCTATATCATACTTAGATAAGGTAAGTGCGTTATGTATTTCAATGTGCATATCCCCATAGGGTTAACAACGGTGTGCTTCAAACGAAGATCAAATCCAAGTTCACTTGAACGCGTTCAGAACTGATCCACAGAATTGAACTCAGTTTAAGGATTTGTAGTACACCATTGAAAAATATAGTCTATCAGAACTCGCTCAAGTAAACCAAGATTAATTTGTAAAACGATTTGTAGTTAGTCGACAACTCTTCCCACACAGCATGAATATTATTGTGGTGCCACTTAAGTCACATTGTGAGAAAACCAAAACGATTCCACTGGGAGATAACGGAAACATTTCTGAGATGCTGTATTGTGATTAGGTACGGTCGTCACGAAATTAGATCACGAACAACACAATATGCGACATCGAAACATTACAAATCATCGCAAGAGCGTCATCACTTAACAATTTAATTCTGAACGGGGATTTGACAATTAGGCGTGGTGGTGTCAACATCAAGGGACTGTGTGGCAATCCAAGCCTGCTTTTCCTTTGCCCGTTTGGTGTGTACTAAGGGTAGTGAAGTGTTGTGTGGTCAGAACTGATCCAGTTTTTTAATGTACATTGGACATTGGATAACTACACTTAACACACGCAATACATTCATTCTTTCATGAAATCTTTATCTCTGTTGCAATTTTGTCAATTTTAGTATTTCTTTATTCTATAATGTTTAGTATATATAACTTGTAATACATATTTATTAATTTAATTGTATCTATTTTACTTACAATCAATCTTTCAGTGGCTGGCAAAAGGCATCGATGCAATGGCTAAAGGAGTTGGCATTAATGGGCCGCTCACTGAACTGAAGCGAATTCAGAACTGGGAAATAAATTTCAAAATGCAGATAGTCGAACGTTCTTTGTTGGTAGTATATAGTGATTCTGTAATATCTTATCTATTAAATTAACATAGAGGTATATATCATTACAATTAATGTATAAAATTAATATAAACGGTGTAGTAAAATATAAATATAATGTACGTTCTTTAACTTGGTTTATTGTAATTTGAAATGTCAATGCTGCTTCATGAGAGAACAAATGTACAATCAAGATCTTACAATTTGTAGTAGCCAAGATATGTTAAAATTACATTAATGGTACTATTTGCAAAGCATATTGAAGTTTTAAAACGTAAATTAAACATTTTTTATTTATTAAAGGAAAATCAGAGTGAAATAGGAAAACGCACCTGAAGCAATTTAGCATTGGAAAAGAGTACATTGAGTGTGTAGTAACGTTTTGTGCGTCACGCATAATGATAAAGTAAGGGTAAAGTGCAGTATGTGGCAGAAAGAAACGCAAAAATTACAGGAATAAATGTAATGTATGCATTTGGTTGAGAATGTTGAAACGCTAAATAAATCAGTCTTAAGCCATGGAAATGTGATAAGAGAGTGAGAGGGCGAAAAGTACTTAATTACTGAGAACATTATACTCTCTTCCACTGTAACACTTCCACTCTCTTAAACAGTTCAATAATACTCTCTTCAGTTCATTTGAACGAATCGCATTGTTATTACAAAATCGGTTATTTATAATCGTTCAGTCAGGTAAGAATCATTGTAATAAACAATGGTTTCGTTGAAATGCATTTTTAATACTTAAATTTCAGTTTTCGAATTTCATTATTATGTTTCCATTATGAATAAATGTATTTCTTTTCTTTATAACATTATAAATTTAATAGATGTTAATCATTATGTTTTTCAGTGTTATTCTCAACCTAGTGATCTCTTTCTGGGTGATGACATCATTTTATCTCAACGTGGAGTGCAACAGGGTGATCCCCTCGGTCCTGCTCTTTTTGCAATTACACTACAATCTATTGTCAATTCTATAACAACCGAATTAAACTTATGGTATTTAGATGATGGCACTATCGCGGACGATCCAGACCTAGTTCTTTTTACCTTACTTAACATTCGGGATGCATCTTCAGAAATTGGCTTACATCTGAATTTTTCGAAGTGTGAAGTTAGTTTTCTAAATGTTCCGCAAGACCAGAACGATGGTCTTTATTCAAGATTCATGGACTTGGCTAATGGAATACGATTTATGACTTCTGATTCAGCATATCTACTTGGCTCCGCTATCTCTACCGAGGCCCTTCGCAGTCTACTGATTGAGAAGATTTCTAAGCTTAATTTTTTCTTTTCCCGCTTATCTTCGATTTCAGCACATTCAACATTCTATCTACTAGGTGCTTCCTTTTCCATCCCCCGATTAATGTACTTTTTGCGTTGCTCTCCTTCTTGGCGGGAAGAGTCATTGTTACAGAGTTACGATTGTGCTTTACAGGCAGGCCTCGAATCGATCCTTAATTGTTCTTTGAGTGGTAGGGCTTGGTTACAGGCTACCCTACCCGTTCGGTCAGGTGGACTTGGCATTCGTCGGGCCATGGATTTGCCGATTCCATCCTTTTTAGCGTCTTTCCATGGCTCTCGTCGTCTCGTTGAGTCTATCCTTCTACTGGGCCTTTGTCTCGACCCGGACGCCTCTATTCAAGATTGTTCAGCAAAATGGTCTACGTTAAGTGGATTAAATTCTCCTCCTTTGGATGTCAATAGCTCTCAGTCTTCTTGGGACGATCCTATCATCAAACGTACACAATCGCAGTTACTACAATCCGCTACTTGTCTTGAAGATAAAGCCAGGCTACTAGCAGCGTATTCACCTGAGTTCGGTGCTTGGCTCCAAGCTTTGCCTTCTCCTCCTCTTGGCCCACATCTTTCGAATGAAAGCTTCCGTGTTGCTGTTACCTTACGTTTAGGAGTAGACGTCTGTGTACCTCATCGTTGTCCAGCCTGTGGAGCATTCATGGATCAACGGGGCCTTCACGGTCTCTCCTGTATCAGGAGTGCTGGTATACACATGCGTCATTCTAGTGTCAATGATGTCATCCTCAGAGCTCTAGTTTCTGCTAATGTACCATCGGTATGAGAACCATCTGGCTATAGCCGCTCCGACGGTAAGAGACCTGATGGAATCACACTAGTTCCATGGAAAAGAGGAAGACCTCTATTATGGGATTTCACCTGTGCTGATACTTTCGCAATTTCAAATGTTGCTCATTCTTCTTTGAAAGCGGGTGGTGCTGCTATTCGTAGAGAGGCCGATAAAAATCGAAAATACTCTAATCTACTTGCACAGTATATTTTTGTTGCGATCGCAATTGTGTCAAGTGGTGCTTGGGGCACGGCAGGCCTTAATTTTATTAAAGAAGTTGGTCGGCGAATACAGATCGTTTGAGGTGATGCTCGCACGACCACCTTCCTAATCCAGCGCCTCAGTATCGCAATTCAGCGAGGGAATGTATCTTCTATTCTTGGTACGTTGCCTCCTGGGAAGGCATTAGATGAGATTTTCCTGCTTTAAAGATGTTTCTTTTTAGATTCTGTTTAAATTCAATTGTTATTTTATTTTGATTGTTGGAAAGAAAAGATTATTGTTTTAATAATCAATTATAACTTTGTGAAAGTTCCATAAGAACAAATACATATTTATAGTTTGTTATAAGTTGTAACACACAATAGGAAATATTTAAATTTAAAATTAACAACAATGTTATCATTTTCTATATAATATTCGTATTAGTTCTATATTTTCTGTTATAAGTGCAAAGGTTTAATGTGCGTGTTTCAGTGGATTAATATTTTATTTTTGTATATTTCAAAGTGTTAGGTAATGTTGGTGATACTTTTCATAAATATCAGCAAAGAGTTGTATACCAAGTAAATATTCCGAAATCTGGGAGAGGTAATGGACGTTTTTAAGGAACACCAAGCTCAGGTTTCTTCTCCAAATTCTGAAAATGGTGATATTCTTCTGAACTTTAGTATGGATCTTGGTATCATAGAAAAACATTAATTGTTCTAAATGTGTTTCACCATTGTGCATATTTCTTTACCAACGAGTATGTGCAAATTATTTATTATTTCAGAAAAGAAACCAGACAATCAATGGGAGATAATTCAGTGTGGAGGTATGAATATCGTTAGTGATGGATCTTAGTTTTCCTAAAACTTAATCATTGTATTCACTTCGTTGACCTAACTGGTGCTCATACAAATAGTATTGTAAGTCAACAGTTACAATAGACAGGCACTCTTTGTAAATTACTTTGCGAATTACATTTTTCGTAATAATTGTGAACGTGATAATGTTGATGCTGTTAATTCTTTATTGATATGTCAACTCACTCTTCGTGGTGTATATTATATTACTTTTACAGCGTATCTACTTGAAATGACATACGTAGTTCAGAAATTTAGTGCCTTTGCCATAAAAACCATTTATAGGAGGTGAAATTTCGTTAGTATTTATTTTGTGTTATTACGAATTGTGCTATATCGTTTACAAATAATCTTTTTTCACGGCCAGTTGATCGTATCGTCACTACTACATTTTTGAATGTTGTTCCTTTGTAGGCATTTTATTGCAGATGTAATCTTAGCTATTTCATATAATTTTACACTTGTGCTCTTTATTTGCGTTACGTTCAATGTTACATTACCTGATATTCGCCTACATTCGGTTGTATTACTTCAACTGAGTTAAGGTTCCACGTGATATAAAGGACTTTCAATTGAGGAATCGAAGTACAGTAATTATAATGGAACCGCTCCTAATACTATTAGGGTACCTCCGTTTTTATGGAGGCCATATGGAGGGCGAGAAGTATGTAAGAAAACTGATGGACCAATGGAGACGGTGATGTGCCAGAAGACGATGGGAATGTAGACCATGCATGAGATTCACTGTAGCCTTCCTTATTTTAAATTAGATGGATTACGTGAGTTTGTGTGTCGGTCCACATAAATCTGCAAAGGTGAAACAAAGTTGTGCTGATGGTGTGAAATCTAAGTGTGACATTGTTTACCTCATTTTTTTATACTAATGTATTCCTTAACCACTGAACTATTATTTGAAAAGTATCGGGAGAGGGGGTGAACTGGGTAGGTCCATTTCTAGCGATTTTGTGCTGTATAGATCATTCTATTGAGAATAATTGGAACTTCATTAAGTGTGCAAGAACGAAGGGAAAACTCATAATTTACCAAATGAGACAATTTATTAAATATTTGCTACGGTATTTTAACATTAAGTCATGAAGGAATTAAATTTTGATTTTCTCAATAAACCTGTTTTGT
This sequence comes from Lepisma saccharinum, assembly GCA_022664845.1. NCBI lineage: Eukaryota > Metazoa > Arthropoda > Insecta > Zygentoma > Lepismatidae > Lepisma > Lepisma saccharinum. The sequence goes on along the minus strand of JAGDQP010018361.1, from coordinate 25,790 downwards.
GAAATTCCTTGTTTTCTCCCGACACCCTTCATTTATGCTTATTAAGGACAAGAACAGAATTAAAAGAAAATACAAATTGTATTGTATATATATTTTTTTATTTTCTCTTTTGTTCAGTTCACAATGGTTCTTAGTTTCCTCAAATCTTGCAACGTTTATTTAGCTCGTTTCCCGACGTCATACAACGATGAAAATTTGCACAGCGACGTATGTTCGGTGACAATACAAGATTATATTGTTACTATACTATATTTCTATGTATTTTTATATTTTAAAAGTATATTCTAATTTTTAAAATTACCCTTAAATACTAACCTATAACGTTGTGGCGTTTGACTGCTTGTAATACATTTTAGGATTTGGGTAAAAAATTAATAAAAATATTTTCAGACATAATTTTCTTAAACAATTCGTACTAAAAAGTCGAAATAATTTTGTTACACGACTAAAAAGAAATACATGGGGCGCGCTCTCATATACAGTCACTTTATAGCTTCTTCAATTAGCGCGCCCTATGCTTTTCTTTAGTCATGCATAAAAATATTTTAGTACGAATAAGTGATTCCGCCAGATCACCCTGGTGGGATGTCACCTCCCTAAATTCTCGACAACGCCCTAATTTAAAACTTTTTGCATCGAAAAACAGATAGAAACCGTTCAAAACTCCACTTACATCCTCCCAATCTTTACTTTAATACCCCAAACTGAAAATCCTGGCGGAGACCCTACGCATTATTTAAGAAAATTGTCTTTTAAAAGGTTTCATTAACTTGTTATTTGTACTACCTACATGAAACTCATTTCTTATTTTGATATATACTTTGCAAAATAAAACATATTTAATTAATTTTGATACACACGGTTTCTCCAATTTATTCTTTATCTTCGTCAGGAAAAATTTCAGGTACATGGGAGAAGGCGGCCAGTGTTCTTGACCTTACGCTTCGCATCTCTGTTATACATTTTTTACGTCACTGCCAATTGCATTGATCGACAATTTGTAACAGTTTACAATATTCACAACAAAAGCAAACGATACTGGACGACTTTGGCCATATGGATGTTCTAAAAGGAGAAATTAATCTTATATTTTTATGTTTTAGATATGGCTTTACATGCATTCATTCCACGTACCCTGCCGATGAAGCTTGTGTTTGATGCAAGCATCAGGTACATGTAGTTGCTGAATATTATATATGTAATAAGCAGTGATCCCATTAAATGTACTGTATCCTATTTTATGTGTATATTATTTTTTCAGTCACTAGAGAAAAAGATATGTACAAGAGGTGACCAATTGAATATTAAGGTTGGAACCCAGTCTCCCACTACATTATGTAGCATGATAAATTGGACAGATGTCTCTAGTGGAAATCAATCACAGACTTCGTTAATAGGCCCCTTTATTTTCGATGAAAGGCAACATTTCCCAAATACAGTGCCATCGCCATCTTTAAACGCAGAAATCATTCAAATTGTTGACAATGCACTTAAAGAGTCAGAAAATTCGCTTGAAGTTCATGAATGTGATACAACAATGAAGGCAAAGGTGATGGTGTCACGAGAAATAAGTGTCTCGCCGAAAAAAAAAGAAAAATACCGAATGTAGTTAGATCTCCATCTAAGCAGGCATTAATTATGAGACTTGATCATATAAAAGACAAAAGTTCTCCATCAGAAAGTGCGCCAAAAAATAAAAGTATAGCATATTTAAACACTGTAATCAGCAGCCTAAACGAGAACCGATTCCTTCAAGATGAAGAACTAAAAGTTTTACAAAATATTGCCAATCCTCACAAAGAAATACTTACACGACAAGCAGCAGCATCAGGAAAAAAGATTGTACCTAGATGTTATGGACTGAAATTAAAACCGTTTGCGTTAACACTTCATTTTCATTCTCCAAGGGCTTACGACTTCGTCCGAAATAAATTTCAATCTGCTTTGCCTCGCCCTAAAACTTTATTGAAATGGTATAGAAATGTGAATGGAGAACCTGGCTTTACTATCGAAGCATTTCATGCTATAAAAAAAAGTAGCAAACAACAAATATGTAGTACATTTTGCATTATTAATTGATGAAATGGCTATCAGACATCATATGGAATTCGATGGAAATGTGGACATGGGATCATCTTTCCCTAGCAATGAAAATTCAATGGCAGAGGAAGCATTAGTATTTCTGCTAGTTAGTATTAACAATACATGGAAGGTACCTGTAGGGTACTTTTAACAGATGGAGTAAATGGTGTGCAGCGTGCTAATTTAGTTTTACAATGTCTTTCAATTGCAAACGAAGAAGGTAATAATATTTCATCTCTTACATTTGATGGCGCAGTATCAAACTTCTCAATGGCAAGAGAATTAGGATGTAATTTCAATCCTGGAAATCTTCAAATGTAGTTTCCTCATCCAGTAAGCGGCGAGAAGATCCACATATTTCTTGACGCTTGCCACATGCTGAAATTAGTGCGGAATGCATTTGGTGATTTAAAAGAATTTCGTGACAAAGATGAGAATGCAATACGATTCCAATATATTAAGGATTTACTTCAGCTACAAGAGAGTGAAGGGCTACATCTCGGAAATAAATTAACAGCAACTCATGTATTTTATGACTCGGAAAATGAAAGTAAAACTTGCAGCACAGCTGTTTAGTAATTATGTTGCCGCTGAACTTACATTCTGTGAAAGCATACAATTACCACAATTTACAAATAGGCTACAGTTCAATTTGTAAGAAATTTCAATAATATGTTTGATGTATTGAATACAAGAAATTTGCTCCAAAGGGGCTACAAGAAAGCCATTAGCAATGAAAATAAGGACCAAGTCTTAAATTTTATTGAAGAAGCATCTTCATACATAAAAAAATTTAAAAACTATTACGGGAAGTTCTATACTGAGTTCTTCTAGGAAAACAGGGTTTGTAGGATTCTTAATAAGCATGCAGAGTATGAAAGAACTTTACGAAAGACTATGTGAAGGAGAAAATCCAGATCATCTTTTTCTACCAACAAACAAACTTTCCCAAGACCATCTTGAAACGTTCTTCTTATTAATAAGTATGAGAGGAGGACGCAATAACAATCCAACTTGCAGGCAGTTTAAATCTGCATACAAGAAAAGTCTTGTACACATGAAATTGAAAATCAGGAAATTGCATTCCACTAAAAGAAGAAATTTCTATATTAAATTGTGAGCCTGAGAACTCAATTAATTTGACATCAGGAAGACTATCTATGGCAGAAGAAGGCCATTGCAATATTATCGATAATTTAGAACATACGTACGTACGTTTTCTTTTCTATATTTGATCAATTCAGTGCTCAAGTATTACATAAATAGCTACATTTTCGCTTCTTTGTATGATCATTCAATCGACCAGCAAGCACCTTATGACCATAGAGTACTCCTAATTAAGGCAATTGCAAGCAAATTCATGAAAGTGAGAATTCATCATATCAATAAGAGAGCCAGTAACAATGTTCACAGTAGAAGAGTATTGTTTAACCACTTAACTTTATTTCAAGGTTACTAGAAAATCTCTGTACTAACCAGGTATATTTTACAGGCGTCTATGATACAAGGTATTTGAATTTTAATATTGGTTGTATGATTATTTGTGTTCGCACAGCAAAACGCCGTTTCATTCATTTGAGCGTTTCATTCTTACCATTGTTCTCCTCTTGTTTATATATCTATGGATGTTATCTCTGTTCATGCTTTTCTTTCTATTTTCTCGTTTCTCAATTGTATTCCTCCTAAAGCGTATGGATGTTTCGAGGATTCTAAGTTGATATGTTTTCTTTCTTTTCTTTGATATAGTCCTAAGATGAGAATAGGCCGAGATAGATAAATCTATTTTTCCATTCATCGATCACGTCTAGTAATTTTACGCGGAAAATTTTCACTAATGTTTTTCTTAATTTTTTCATTCTAATTTTCTTAGATTTCTTACTTTATCAGAATATTTTCTTCGTCTATCTTTCCTCTGATATGTTCTTTGGCTAGAAAGAAGATATTTTCCGACAATTGGGAACTATTTTTCTCAATCTGTCAAGTAAGGAGTTATCTATTCTTCTATCTGGTTTGTGATTTGGGCGTTGCCCTTATCATCAAAAATAGTGCGAGATAGAACATTTTCAACGTTCATTGAATAAGCAGACTTTTTCGTTGGGACTATAAGAAATATAAACGCAGTATACAATCTTATTATATGTATGTATGTTTAGATAGTACCCACTGCTCGACTTTGTAAGCAAATAGATATTTAAAATGTACAACTTTAGATAACTCATGCAGTAGTGCAGAAGAATTTTGTCTACATTTAGATTATACATCTTTAGGTACGTAAACAAACCTGACCTGATTTGATGCCTTGAAGCATGCAAAGTAAATATTTCGAACAACTGTAATTAGAAATTTGTTCATTCTGGACATAGTTGAGTACTTCAAAAACCTTTATCCTGATGAAATACCTTCATAATTCCTTGGTTTAAATGAAGGCCTTTTATGTAGCTCGAAAAATAGTAATATTATGAATAGAATATTTGTTTACCATACTGGTTTAACGTAGAAACTTTTGAATAGCTGAATAATTTGTTCCGAACAGCAAAATAGTCTACATTTATTTTGAGAACCAAAACTTAGATATTAAGTTTGTGAGAAATTCATTCCTTTGTGTTGTGTAATTTTATTTTACCTTAATAATTGCATTTTACATACCGATTCTATATTTAGCATATTGATAGAATGTTTAGTTGTTTCATTAGCGATGGATAAACCTATCAATCACATACAGTAAAAGTTTTTGTTAATTTATTCCGTACGAATTTTCAGTAGTTTAGGTAATAGATGAAGTTTTTAACTGGAACTCGCTGAGACTTGTCGTGGGTCTTGTTCTCATTTTAAGGTCCCCCTCACGTTAAACAGTCTGAAGTTATTTACGAGATAACTTTTACGATGTTCACTTACCAATGAGTGTAAAAGTTTTCTAAATCAAATTATCGATCTTGTAGATTATTTTCATTTAGATTAAATGTGATCGGTGTTTGATCACCTAGAGAACCTTAGTGGCAGAAGTGTGTAGGAACCTTCACAGCTTCTTCGGTTCAATGGGTTGAGATTGCAAGGTTATTGTTACAAGCTTTTTAATAACTTACTCTGTAATCATGTTTGATCTCTGGTACAAATCTTGTATTAATTTTTAAATCACTTTTCACCATCCGATATCTTTAAATTTTTGTAAACTTGCCTGCTTCTGATGCCAATATCATATTCGATCATTAAATATACAACAGAATAATCTAGTTAACTGTAATTAATTAAATAGTTATTTAATATGGACTTTTTATCCTAAAATAAATACTAGCCTGCAGCGATGTTTGGTTTTAACTGGTTGCAGAACACTTTAGGATTTGGGTGTGCGAAGCTCTTAATATAGAAAAAAAATTAAAGTATTTTGAAAAACATGCTTTTTTAAGCAGAGAAAAATGGACTAAAGAGTAAAAAAATATATCAATCGGAAAATAAAACCGTGGGTGCTCTTGATTAACTTATCATAAAATCATAATATCTAAGTGCAGCCACGTTTTTATTTTCCGATTCAAAAAATTATTATTTTTTACTTTTTAGTCCATTTTTCTCTACTTAAAAAAGACTGTTTTTAAATACTATTTTTGTAGGGTTAACAAGATTTAGTTGCATCTTCCGGGCTGATTTAGCGGTTAAGCTTTTGAGGAGATATATAAAGCACCATAAAAGGGATCTTTGACGTGTAGTGTCAATGATTGAATTCCAACCTGCGATATCAGAGTTTGGATCCCCAGAGTCCACCTATTCTAATAGATGCTGTTTTTTTATCCATCCGAGTGATCCGAAATAGTGAGTTCAGAATTCGGAAAGGGAGACATGAATGGTTAAGAGTGAGGTAGGTTTTAATCATTTGCTAGCCATTTGAACCGAAGAAACCGTGAATTGTACTTGCATTTATGAAATTTTTTCTTAAGTGTTTGATCGTCTATTGGAACAAAAAGATGTCTCCATTCACCACTTGTTTCCTTTTGCATCTGCACATTGTTCGAGAGAACTTAAGACCGTTGCAAAAAATAATCTCTTCATTGAAACAAGGTGACATTTTTATCCACTATACTGGAAGTTTGTGCATAGTGTATTTAGTATGGTGGATAAATTTGTTTTGCCGAAAGAAGAACCTCTTGTTCAACAAGATTAAATGACTTCGTTTGTAAAAAAAAAAAAATGGTAATGAAAGGAACTGTGGTAGATGAAGTAGTTGATTATACTCTAGACTACAATCCTGAAGATTTAGATATTATGAAACATTCTAAACCCTTGTAAACGATGGCAGTTGATTATTGAAGCCTAACAGAGACAAAGGAGAAAGATCTATTTCTACAGTGGAAGAGGTTCTACCATGTGGCAATTAAAACGTAACTGTGCTATCTTCTATTGCAGAACAATATATTTTAAAAAATCCATGTTCTGCACTAAGATAAAAATTACACGGGAGTTCCTTCATTTTTTAAGATTAGCCATAAATTTTCGGAAAGAACCCTAATAGATACGCAAGTTTGAGACTTGATCATATGCCATGGAACGAAGTTTTCCACATATTCTCTGTACCTTTGAGATGGAGTGGTCAGTCCCCCGCTTGATTGCCTTTACAACCCGCAAAACTATAAACGGCGGTCAAAATGGCTACCGAGGTCGGTTCCAGTCATCTGTATTAGCATATGAGGTTAACGGGTTTCCTTTAAAAGAGTCACTGGATTTGAAGGCCATTCATTTATTGCCTTTTGGTTCAGGTTAGGAACTAGTCCACCCTATGAACTTTTGACTTTAGGTTAGTATCGTTAAGTTAGTTTTCTTTAGAAATAGTTAAACAAACCAATTATCTAAGAAATGCTGCTTATTCCCATGGATGCTCTTGTTCATGAGAAACAAAAAGTTATTAATGCAATAGCATAGGGTGGGCCAGTTATCTACCTTGAGATCGGTCTCGATTACAGGACTCTGAAGTAAACCGGGGAAAGTGTTTTAAGAAGGCACTGATTCTCTTCGGTGCTCCCATGCCTGGCGCACTCAGCCTATAAAATTAAATATCAGGGTATCCTTGGCACTTAGGGTATTTAAGGTGTTAGAAAGTTGCACTGACCACCCCACATCACTTCTGATGGAGAAAACGTAATAAACTTCCCCTTGTTCTTTGCACTAGAATCCGATCCTAACCACAGCCATATTGTAGCGTAAATGTTTTTTGCAACTTAAAAAAAAAAAAAAAAAAATGATTTACCTAGTCAAGTTTTCAGTGCACAGTATTGGCATATCACCGATAAAACAAAAGCTTAAGGTTATTGAAATATGTTCCTTTTTAACTGATTCTGAATGGAATAATAGTAAAACTAGTAGTGTTTTGTCATCTGATTCCAGTTAATTTGAGGATAATTACACGAAATTGCAAACTTTAAAAAAAAATGCTGTATGAATTCAAATCGTATTGTATTTGGGTATTGCTTACAGTTAGACATACGTTTTTGATCTTCTGTCGAAAGAAGTTTCTTACAGTACAACATTGTTAAATGAAGTGCATGCATATCGTGTGCCTTGTGCTAGAAAAGATTAATTTGAGCGATTGACTTTGTAACCAATTTTTTAAGGTTTGCACATACTTGTATTTTCTTCTAGAAACACTTTGAAAGTTTTTTGGGCGCGAGCCACTCAAATCTTCGTAAAATCAGTACAACATTATTATTTTTTATTCTATTGTATGCATTTGTAATAGGTTTTACATGTAAAATAAGAACACTTCGTTCACATTATTATATTTTGTTTTAATTACTTTTATTACTCTTTCACAGTAGTAAAATATTTCAGAACTCTTAAATAGTTATCAAACATAGATAGCAAAACTTTCTGCTTCACAGCTTGGAAGAAATTGTCTTATTATAAGTTGTCATTCGAGTTCTACAGCATAAATGAATTTCAAGGCACTTCCAACTAGCGAAAGGTTTGATTTTCTAAAATAACACTTGGCATATGTACTTGTGGTTTGTCGCTCCTCCTGTCTAGCCACATTACCAATGCTACAGCATGCTTGCAGCCACCTGAAATTACAGAACATTCCGTGACAGCATTATATTTTGCAAGTTGTTCTTGTTATATGAGAAACATTTGGGATTGTTCAAGTATTATGTAAGCATTCAAGGGGGAGGGGTACGTTCGCTTAAAAACTTATTGGTATACGAGATTTAAATATTTTTTTGAACTACAGAATAACGGTAAGAAATTTGTCAAGTCTTAAGTAATCACAAAGGAATTGTGAATCTACGTATTTTTAGTACAGGGGAACTAGGTCTAAGATAACTAGAAATGTGCTTATGCAATACCCCCTTTGCTCACCATAACAAAGTAAACCGAGAGAAGTGGAGTTATTAACCAACAATCCATATTTTACACATATAATGTTTTTCTTCAAGAAAATGAAATTTGAAAGAAGGGTTAGCAATCAGTCTTTTAGCAGCCCTGCCTCCTCTCTTTTCCGTTCCCCTTAACCCGCTTAAAACTATTGCATATTTTTATTATCACAAAAACACTTCAAAGCAAATTAAACAAAAATATTATTAATGATGCACAAATACAATTAGTAATTACTGTTCACAAAAAGAATTTTATTTACTTTAAATATATTTTTAAGCGTCTTTCTCCTTGCTTTCCATCGTGCGAAGGTGTCTATTATTGCATCGCACTCAACGTCTTGGGTCAGTTTTCCCCCAATGCTGAGCTGTGATTTTTTTTAATTTTAAAAGTGTTGGTTTTTGAGAAATCAAAAATTGGAAATTTTGACAATTTTTGAAAAACGCATTTTAAAAAAAATGTATTTTGTTATATATCAAATGAAAGCCTATTTCAGTAGCTTTAAAATAAGCCACAAATAAGCGCTCTAGGACAAAGGATCACAGAGATAGAGCAAGTTTCGTGTACGAGGGTGTGTTAAAATTTGGCATTTTTTCGAATTTTCAATATTTTGTATTTCAAAAACTAGAGACTCAATAAATTTAAAATTTTGGATTTTTCATATGCTTTACAGGTACAACTTTTATACCAAAACTCATTGCAATCGGAGAGAGTGAGGTAGAAAAGGTGTGTTAAATTGACGTGGAATGAGTTAGTAGGGAGAAAAATAAGTCTTGTTTCTACTGTCAAAAAAGACAGATTAGAATAATTTTGAAATTTTAAAGGTCTTTAGCCATCCTTGAATCAGACAGGGTATGGGAGGGTAGCGTCCAGTGATTTAGTTAAAGTATCATCCTGACATTCGTGTGGTGAAACTGAAGGAAATTCTGGAAAACTTAAGTGAGAACGGTTGCCATCAGAATTCGAACGCCATCAGTCCTACACATTGAGGTTCCGAAAAGACAGGTTAGGAAAAGACACTTTAGTTTTCCTTATATACAAAAACTTAGCATACATTACGCCTTCATGTATATAGAGTGCTTCAACATACAGTACCTGTTGCCTATTGGCAGCAGTATAGATGGCTGTCACGCTCTACTCACAACATTCGGAAGAGCGAATATTTAATATTATAGCGAATTAGCTTGATTAGCAAGGACTTGTAAGCAACATCCTCCTCAGAACAAGTAGGTGACTGACAGAAATAGCACAATAGCCAACAATCACAGTTGCCACTTGCTAGAAACATTCTCTGACAACCCAGAGAAAAGGGGGTACTAACAGAAAGAACATAACAGCCGATAATATAAAATGCACTTCCGGTCGCGTCCCCGTGAAGCCTCGTCACACTCCACCAACCGAGGATTTGCTTCTCTAAAGAAGGGTAAAGAAAAGAACGTGAAACTTCACATTCAAATGGGCTAGTGAGTAACACTCGTAAAGAGTCAATTTCAATGACACTTACAAGGGAACATCTTATATTGATAGTAGCATTGCCCAATTAAACAGTGCGAAATCGATAGAGGAGTGAAACAAAGTGAGAAATCCAAAGTTTTACGTGCCGACACCCAGAAACACAGGAGATACAGAGGAAAGAAGGATCTAGAATTATGTGAAGATACCAATGCAAAAGATACATTGACACAGAAATAACTTCAAAATGATTAAAGTAATCAAAATGAGACTTGCACAACAGTATAGTAAGCAAACAGTATACCCACAGACGTGCTCAATAACGTCATATGTCATGCAGTGTTGCCAATTGAGCACAAAATGAAGTTTTGTGAAATGGCACGGGACACAAATTATAACATCTATAAAATCGAATTATGATTAGAACCATACCTGTGAAGTCTTGATGTACAGTGTTGCCAACGTTTGAAGATAGGCCTATATGAATGCCAAAAGTGTAAAATCTCGGATGTAGAAGAGTACATACAGTACACGCTTCGAACGAGTTGAAACCAAAATAGGAGACCACTAACAAGAATATAATAACTGAAGTACAAAAATAACAGACGAAGCACAGTGTTGCCAACGTGGAAAATCAGAATAGTATCAAACACAACACACAAGCTGAAATGATCCATGCCCTTGGATGGCCAAGTGGTTCACAGGCTCGCTGCTGGTGCACATGTTCGATGTCCGATTGGAGCGTTAGCATATTTTGGTTTCAACTCGTTCGAAACGTGTACTTTATGTACTCTTCTACATCCGAGATTTTACACTTTTGGCGTTCATATAGGCCTATTTTCAAACGTTGGCAACACTGTACATCAAGACTTCACAGGTATGGTTCTAATCATAATTCGATTTTATAGATGTTATAATTTGTGTCCCGTGCCATTTCACAAAACTTCATTTTGTGCTCAGTTGGCAACACTGCATTACATATGACGTTATTGAGCACGTCCGTGGGTACACTGTTTGCTTACTATACTGTTGTGCAAGTCTCATTTTGATTACTTTAACCATTGTGAAGTTATTTCTGTGTCAATGTATCTTTTGCATTGCTATCTTCACATGATTCTAGATCTTTCTTTCCTCTGTATCTCCTGTGTTTCTGGGTGTCGGCACGTAAAACTTTGGATTTCTCACTTTGTTTCACTCCTCTATCGATTGCGCACTGTTTGATTGGGCAACGCTACTATCAATATAAGATGTTCCCTTGTTAGTCTGGAAAGTGGGTAGCTTAACCTTCTCAGCGAGGTCACTCGAGAGCTAAGACACAGTTTCACCCAACAACCACGCATCGGACGAGTAACATAAGGCATCAGACTGATACAGCAGAAATAAATTATATAAAATGTAATCTATTATACTAGAAAGAACATTCGAGTACTGGAGAAACCCCGAAGAGGGAGTACGCGATCACCGAAACGTAAATGAACATGAAGCACATCAAATAATGTAAAGTAAAACGAAGGAAAGGAGAGGGGAGGACAAGAGAGAGAAAAAGGATTCCCCGCACCACCAGAGGAGAGAACTCTGAGAATGACCCACACCACAGCACAGAAGGTGCCTGAGTAAAGTATTTGAACTATACAACGAACCGTATACAACAGTGGGACCCGTGACGGTTGACTACATTGGTCGCGCTCGTCGTATTGCGGCAGAAAGAGAAGGAGTAAGAGGAACCAAAGTTCTAGGAATGTACCAAATTTCAACAGCACGAGTTCAACCCGTTCATGGAAGATATTAAAGTAAAACCCAAAGCATTAATTAATTTAGAACAATCAGGTTACGTGCATTCAGTTTACAGAAAGCAAAGTTACGGTTCGTAGCAACACTTGCATTGCGCAGAGCAGTTTGCCTTCAAAACATAACACCTTCGTGCAAAACGCATAACTTATTCAAAAACTTAAATATTGTGATACTTCTACTTATTAACGCTTTCACAATGAAAATTTATAAACCCTTTTTACTCATTGTTTATTTCTATAAAGAACATATTTGGTTTAGTTACGAACACACAGAGTAACATTTTGTTCTAGGTTAGCTATTACAAATTTACCCTGAAATTTTTTTTTATTTCTGACAAGATTGGAAAATATATAACTTAAAGAATCCCGACATATAGTAGCTTCGATTTGAAAGAGAAAAATATATTTCGATTTTATCTGTTCAGTCTATTAATATCTATCTGCACATTTGAAACCAGTTGGACAGAAATAAGGTTTTTCAAAACGAATTCACTTTTATTAATTCAAGTTCAAATTCTTATTTTCCGAAATAATTTGTAAATCACTGCTTTACATATGAACATGACTTCGTATAAGTTCAGTTATAATAAGCAATTCGAAATTCTGACCCTTTCTTGAACACTATATGAAAATTCACAGCTGACGTTGGGTCAGTTCCATTAAAAGCACTTTTACAATAAGTTCCAAACAGTAAGTAATGCAAATAGAAGGGGGATAGAGTGAAGCTCTACCCCCATAGCACAGGACGTCTCTTGGACGTCCCATCCTTATCCCAATGTTCCGGAAACGGGATGTCCTGTATAGATTCCCATAGGACGTCCCTGGGACGTCCCATCCTTATCCTAATGTCTCGGAAATGGGATGTCCTGTGTAGATTCCCATGGGATATACGCGGGATTCTAACAGGATATGTTTGGGATATCCCGTTCACATCTGAATAGGAACAAAGAAGGACATCCCATTGGAGTCCTACCGTTGTCCACCAGGACAGCATATCATTGATATTTTTTAGATCGCCCATCGAGCCGTGTTCGGAAATGCGAAGTTTTTTCCGGTTCTTTCCGGATCGAGAATCTCGATATTTCGGAATTCCGACTTCAGAAATTCGGATTTTTCTATTCCGGATCTTTTCGGAATTCCGACTTTTGATCGCTGGATCCGAAACTCGTATTTTTATTACAAAAATCCGACTTTCGAAATTCCGAATTTCGGATTTTAATTGTATTCCAAAATTTTGATATTCCGAATCCGTAATTTCCCGGAATTTCGGACACTCCTATGGGACCCCCAATTACTTACGATTGACAACGCGTGTAAGCCAAAAAAAAACATACACACATAACTTTGAGAATTAAATCAGATTAATTCGGAAATTAACGGTGGCGAAAATAAATTTCCCCTTCTATGGGATCTTGCAGTTAGAGTATAACACTATTGGTTGGGATTTCTCCCTCTAAACATGATTTTCCAAACTCTAGTGTTTTTTTTTGTTTTTTTTTTGCATAAACGGGAATTTAATTTACCACGCTTACGTTCAAAATGCAAAAGATTAGTTGTATTATTTAATAGTTGTACCAACTCTACGTAATGTGTGTGAAAGTTATGCAACCTCAGTACAATGAATTAAATTTCATCGTTACGAGTTAGGCGTGATTAACGCTTAACAGGAATTCTTGTATAGTTTAATGGGAATTTGGTTTAAAAAGTCTGTGTCTCTGCAGTGAAGGAAAGTAAACATATTGCGAAGAAGGCACATCAGTGAGTATTCTAGCTGTGTCCATAAAATGTTTTGTATATATGAGGGTTGCTAAATTCGTTAATTTGTTCTGATCCAACTTTTGTCAATGTGGAACATTGGAAGAATGAGATGAAAAAAATACACGTAGCTACGTAAGTGCAATGCGAACATAGAAACTGTGCCATTCAATCGACTCAAAATGCTACGTACGTTTTATTCTCCTCTAGCCTTGTAACCTACTAAAAGTCGTGGGAAATATCTATATGTCCAACGGTTAAAATGTGCTGGCGCAGCAGGGTTCTGTTTACTTTATCTCCTCCAGAATTGAATTTCAAATGCATAGGCTTAGGTCGGGATAGGGGAGGGGTAAGAATTTGGGAAGGTGCCGGCCAGGGCCTATGTTGAGGTGCCATCCCGGCATTTACCTGGTGTGACTGCGGAAAAAACTAGAAGAACTCTACTCCAAAGAAATTAAAATGTACAGGAATGTTTGAAAACTGTGTAGCAGGGTTGAAACACAAATTAGAATAAGTTATGGAGTCACGAAGCAGTGTAATAAGGGTGAAAGACGTAGATATACATGGGAACTTCCGCCAAGGGATCGTCATATGAAAGCGCGTAAAAAAAATAACCGAACGCCTGGTTAGGTTAGGGTAGGTTAGTTTATTTGTAAATGTACCTAATATTTGCTATTTCTTCCCCCCCCCCGTTCGCTTTGCCTTATTCTATCCTGTTTATAAATTAAGTTACAGTGGGTTAGGTTGGGTTAGAAAAGTTTGACTTTTCTAATATAACCCGCTGAACTTATAAAAAGGATAAAGTAAGACAAAGCGAATAGGGTGTGTGTGCAGAAATAGCGAATATTATGTACATTTACAGGAAGAAGTAATTAACCTAACCTAGCCTAATCTAACCAGACGTCTCTTTAGTATACGTCGGAAGTTCCTTTTGGAACTGTGTCTGTTAAAGTTGATGTGCAATGCGTAATGAAAAAATATCTAACCAGGGTGTTTCCAACCCGTCTTTGTTCGTTATCGCTCCCTCGGCATACTGTCCGTGATTTTTGTAGCAAACCATCAATGGTGAATGAAAATAAACATATCAGTACCGCGTAACAACACCGTAATTCCGATAGATAAACCTGAGACTCGACGTAAGCTAAAAATTTCCATAACCAAATCTAACCTAATTTTTAAAAACTTTATAAATTTATGATGGCCCCCCAATTCGGAATATTAACCCAAATTAATTATTATTTATGGTTTCCGTAATGTAATTTATGTGACAGCATCCTCTGATTTTAGCCAGATAAACAATGAAAATCACGGAATTAAAAATTGCATTGCGTACTGTACAAGGACTAACTGCTTTCGCGTCTTTGGCATGGGGGTTTGTACCCACGCCAAAACATTAAATTTCACATTTGGCCATCTTATATTTGTTCTTTCCCACTACTTTTAGCATGATTCCTGGTTATAGATTTGAGGTAATTCCTTTTAAATTTTCATGATGCTGGTGATGAGTGTTCTGCCCGAAGACATCCCTGTGCAGGTGAATGAACGGTATTTTGCCATTGCCTTCCAGCGGATGAATATTTGGGATATTCTTTAACATTGGCTTCGAACCATTTGTGTCGCCAGTTGTAATTGAGGCCGGAAACTCTTGATTACAAAGGCGGTCGTAATTGTAATTAATTTTTGTTTTTAAATGATTCCTGAACTGAGGGCACGTCACGAAAGTACATTGCAATTTAGATTCTTAGAATGGAATCACGCCGTCATTCTACAATATTGCTGTCTGTAATCTACAGCACCTTACCTGTACATGTTTCACTGAAACACAAGGTAGTATTGATTGGTCGGGTTAATTCTAATTGCGGGGGTCCAATGTAATGTAACCTAACCTAACGTAACCAAAATACCGTGAAGGAAAATAGACTCTAATGTAATCAAACCTAACCTATGCTAAAACAAAGCCTGTAGTTATAAAAAAAAAGTATGAATTTTTAGGAAAAAATTCTGGTCCCCGTAATTAGAATTTATCCAATTGGTCTAGTGTACAGCTTCGTGAATAAATATTGCGAGTAGTGTCATTTTATTCACATGGTAGTGCACATTAAGGAAATTGATCGATGTTGGCAATCCCATTTTTGGAGTTGATTGGGAGTGGGGTTTGATCATCTTTAAAGAAACCTGTTGCAGCTGCATTTTTTTAAAAGTAATACTAGCAAGAACATGTTAGCAAGGAAGTAAACGGAATATGGAAACAAACAAGTAATCAATTATTAATTACAGAATTCCGTAATCTTTTCGTAAGATGAGTAACTTTTATAGCCTCCGAAGGAAGTAGGATTGGAGACATTTTGTACTTGAAATTCTCGTTTTTCTCCCTTCAGAGAGGTCAAAAATGCCATTACCACCCCCCGCTCACTAGATCTGAAACGGGTCAGGTTTTGGACCGGGTCTACGCTTAGTATCCGGAGGGCACAGTAGTTTTAATTATTTCCTTGCGTTTGAACATTGTTTGTTTCACAGGTGACATGGACTGGATGCTTTACAGAGCTGAAACCGGGCTACTTTTATTGACCCAGGAAAATTTTCAGAATTCACAGACGGGTCACCAAAAGCAGCCCGGTTTCAGCTCTGCCTCTCCTGCCCCCTTACTTGATTCATATATTGTACGTCAAGTAAAAATCCAGCTGAAATACCTCAAATCACTTACTGGGATGTCCTGCGGACTTCCCACAAAGTATCCCAGAGCCCTAAAACGTCCAAAAGGATGCCTAAATTCCTCCCGTAAGCTTCCCATAAATATTTTTCGGGATTCCCTCCGCCGTCCCATTTGAATCTAGCGGGATGATCCCGTTTTCGGGAACTTAAGCGGACATAGGGATGTCCCAGAGACGTCCCTGGGCCATCAGTGTTCTACTTAGGACGTCCCTGGGATGTCCTAATATCCTGTCGGCACGTCCTGTGGATTTCCTATGGACGTATTGTGCTGTGTGGGTATGCACCCAATCTGTCATAACAAACAAGTTGCAATGTTGGGAAAAAAATATGTAATAATGGTTTAAATTCTTTTAAAATGCTTAATTTGGAACAAGTCTTACGATCGTGTCAGTTATTAGAATATTCTACGGTTATTTTTCACATGTTCACGATCGAATGCAAACTAACGCCATCTATCTCTGAATGTAAGTATTAAACTTTTACCGAAGGAAAAACTATAGTGAGCTTTATCAGAAACTAACATATTTTCGTAAAAGTAGCTAAAAACATACTTAAAAGCATTATATATTTAAATATGTAATGTTTTATTTTTATATTTAAATAAAACATTCAAAATCTCAAATGTGAGAATTCTTTAAGTAAAGAAAAGGTGAGGGAGAAATCAGTTAACGGATCATAAATATTGTATAGCGCAGCATCTTACACATATAGTCAGCCCATGTACACCGTACCAGTTTAGCTTTGCATGCTAAGAATTTCACCTTGTACATTTAAAAAAACCTAACAAATTATACATTTTTAACGGAGTATTAAATGACAACTGAAAACAAATATTGATCAGAAAATTTCGTTTCAAGAGTCTAAAACCGCAATAAAAATAATTACACAAATCACTGAAGATGTCTTCCTTCACTAACGTATCCAGAAGCATGCAAACAGAGACGAAACTTGTTCCAAAATTCAAACTGTTATTACTGAGCTAACCTAGTAGCTGCGAAGATGACCCTTTCTGGATTGAAACTAGATATGTATACGCATTATCTGTCAGCCAACTGAAAGAAATTTAACTCTAATACTTTTAATAAGATTTCATAGTTCTGAAAACTGAAGTTCAGTTGCCTGCTTTTCTTCAGCCATGATGTCTTCTAACGAACAAGGATACACCCCTTTCACTACCTACGATGTCGATTGTAAAGCACATTAAACAACACTGTTAACAGATCCTGATTTCTTACCAGAAAGACCAAAATTCTCACCTTTCAGCATTCTGAACAAAAGATCAAATTACCAAAACCCCGAAACGTGAAAAAATCAGAAATATTAAGGAAGATTATTTAAATTAATAATTATTTACAAGCAAAGCCTTACTCTGGCGACAAGATCTGGCAATAGAAAAGGAACAAATAAAATGAATCATTGATTCCCGTCCAATGATAAAGAACGACAGTATTTATCCAATAAGTTGATCGGTAATACACAGAACATGCTTCAAAAAGTAGTTCAAGAGAAAATAACTTTACGTCAGAATAAAGAAAACGATAATATATATACTTTTGCTCGAAAGATAATAAGCGATGGTCAAAGAGTACTAATGATCCAGAGATCAGCACAGTAAAAATTCTTCCCTTTTGAAGCTCAATATAAACAGAACAATACAATGGAACGGAGCTTCAAGGTTGTTACACAGCCAACTATCCTCTCTCAACAAGATTGTTTTCCAGTATAAAATTCGGTATCGTGGAAAATTATAAATTTCAGTTCTCATCCTTAACTACGAGTTTCAACTTTCAAAGGCACCTCATACAGTCGAATAGTGGATATATATCAACAGTAGTATACTGGATTTAATATTATCCTTACTACTTCCCTATAATGTTGGATCTTCCAATACTGATGTTCGTTATTCATGCATTACTAATTATTGTTACCAACGAAGTTAATTAATACTACACTTTCCATATTTTATCAGTATTAATGTTCCAACCATTTGCATCATTGTGTTTGCTGATTTGAGATGCTCTTAAAGTACTTCCCCGGAAGAGAAATCACCAAGTTCAGTACAATATTAGGGATCTGATTTGGAAAAATGAAAGTAGTTAAGCCTAGTTAAAGATGACTTTTAAAATAACTAATATAGGTTAATCTAACCTAACCTTACTTAAACAAACCTTCAATATTTTGAACGATTCGTCAGAATTTCCTGAGTAGCCCTGATGTAATATCAAATCATTTTTATATGCATTATTTAATATTAAGTTAGTTTCACATTCGATTATATTTTTCTTATGCACAATTAAAATTGCCAATTAAACACTAATTATTCGCTTAACAACTGTTCCTTCAGGATTAGTGGTTTTCAACAGTTCCGATTCAATACCCAAGTATTGGCGATTTCAATCTGTGACAACTATAGTCATAGATTCCATTCACCGCTACTTGAAACAATGAATGGGAACTATGAACCGTCTACGCGTTAAAATCTACTTGTTTCCACCACGCTAAAAGAAGTGTGGACTGTACTTTGGATACTACTCTGGTACATCACAAATAGGTTAGTGTAAATTAGATCTGAAATATATTTTCCAAACACCTTACTGAACTAATTATTTTACCCTTCTAACTACAAATAGAATTTGATCTCCATAATACAACGTATTTCAGAAAATGCAAGGCGTATTAACTTGAATTCTTTAAAAGCGCGCAATCAGTGAGAAAATTCTGTAATACTAAAAATATCATCGTATATACAGGAAATTATATATTTCAGATAAGTTTTAACTATGGCAGGAAATGTAATTGACTTTACCTCTTCGTCTCCTCCCTTAATTTCTGCTTCAAAAATTCGAGGGAAAAATTCTTCATCCATCAGTATGTTCACTCTAGAGAAATCCTTAAAATCTCCTTCAAGAAATCCGCATGGTCAAGCGGTATGTGATGTTTGACTTATTTAGCGGAGTATTGATTTGAATTCAAATTTTGCATTTTATTTATGACCTTTAGGCATCTAAGGCTCAGGCCGGGAGATAGGGGAGGGAAAAGGATGCGGAAGATGTCGGCCAGGGTCTAAGTTTTAGATACCGTCCAATCATTTTCCTTGTGTGACTGAGAAAAACTCTAGAAAAACCTGTCAAGACGGTGGACCGCTGGGATTGAAAAACAGTATTTGATATTCTTAGTATAAAGCATGCAGTATTTCTGCAGTACATTGCACACTACACATTTGGCGAGAAGTAAATTGCTTTAATATGATACATTAGGGTCAGAACATGAACTAAATGTACTTATAACATTTTTTGTAATCACAATATATTTGCTTTTCTGAAATCATTTTAATAATAAGGTCAAATGTAAGGATCTCAAAATACTACCCATTTACAACACACTTTACATTATTTATTACATAGTCGAACACGTCTTGAAAAAGAAATTCTGAATCTGTGGTTAGTAGAAGAGTGAAAACATTTAGATAGTACGTTATTTGCTCTTTCTTGCCACTACAAATAAAAATAATTAAACGCAGGTTTAACCGGCCTCATCTTCATAAAAGAAAATTAAACATCTCGTCTAGATTTTACAAAATCTGCGGACTTGCACAAGACTATGACAAAGATACCTCCTCTCAATGTGAAATGTTACGTTTCTCAGATTTTGGAACAAACTAAATGTGTAAAATTGGGAAACAAAGGTTGAAAAATTTGAATGCTCTGGAAATTTAAAATATATTTCTCTCCTTTTGTTCCCCCCTAGTCTTTTGATATATTCTCAAGTTAACGAATACAGAAATTGGTCAGCAATGTATTTTTAGAGACGTAGACATTATTATTACGAAATGTTCCAACTGACGGAGAAAATTGAACCACTTAATACCAAGAACGACATCCTACTATTCTACTATTTGTGACACTTCGAAGAACGACATTTTGTCATACGTTTATGTTACAGATTTCTGAATTGTTTACTAACGGTGAAGAAAATGCAAATGGCTTCTTACATAAGGTCCAATGTACACTGAAAACACGATTTCTCAACGTTCTCAAATTGAACAAAACACTTTCGAAAATATTATAATTCGCTAACTCAATAAGTAAATATTCATCATTATTTTCTTGCTGTAAGGTTGGCGGAAATAACGGTGAATTTGAAAGGTTAATTTTAAGGTCTTTAGGCAACTTTGTCTGAGGCAGGTGAAAATAACAGTATTTGCAATTGAAACGTTTGGTGGAACGTTACCAGGACAAGAAATTACAAAGGACATAATTTGTAGTGTATTATTCGAATGTAGCTCTCGTCCTCTATTTCGAACAGACTTAACAAATGCACTAACTATACCTAAAAATGGATATGGATGAGCTAATTTAACAATTTTCAATGATCCATCGTTACTACCTCCTGTTATGTGAAATCAACAAACTACTTGTGTTGATTTCTTGATGCAAATTTTGATTCATCACTGTGACGGTGCTACTGTGACAACTTCCATTCTGTTTGAATTGTATTGACAACATATCCATGTTGTTGAATTACAGAAAACAACATCAATTGTTATGTTGATTTAAAACAAAAAAGCGGTAGTCACACTTGGACACGAAATATTGTTGATCTAAAATTGCCAGTTTATAACAGTGTCATTTACCAGGAGAATTCTTCTATCTTAAACTTTTATGTTATTATAATTTGGTATTGAAGGTAATGAATTGATCAGAAAATATTCACGAAATGTATCTGATAGATTTACTCCATATAATTATATAGATATTGAGAGAATTTAAAAATAAACAGATACAAAAAAACTAATTTCTAACATTTTATTGGTGAATAATTCTGTTACAAATTTTAACTTGCGCTTGTGTGTCTCTTCCTACATTTTTACTTTGTTATTACAAAATATTGTTTATTTTATTTTATTGGGCTGAAGTTTTACTTCCAACATTTCAAGAGAAAATTGTAATAACGTGAGTAAGACCGAAGCTCCAGTGGAACTTTTTTTTCTTGGCAACTGGTTTATGACGTCATAGCCAAGAAGGGCTGTGATTGGCTCCTCCTCCCTTGCCTACTAAAAGGAGTCTATTTGAAAATGTTTTTGCAGACTTCACCGAAGATTATTCAGGAATGTTCGTAGAAGTCGAAGTTAAGATTTGATTGATATTTTAATGAAAGTGTAATAATTTGATTAATTATTAAATAGATCGATTAATTTTAATTTGATCCACAGCTGGCATGTTATCGCCCCAAAACCCGGTATGAAACCGTCGTCATCGCTTGCCGCCTGTCCGCGCCGTTGCCCGCGAAACCTTGTACGAAGCGCCGTAAAACCGTATAAGCCGGTAGCATATGGGTTTTATTAAGGAATTAGATTTATTTTGGGGTAGGAATCATCTTATTTTTGACGGAGAATAGTTATACATTTGTCGTCAGCACAGGTTATTCATTGACTTTACCAACGAAGATCACTTACAGAACTAATTTTGTGCTGTTAGATCTGTTGATGTTTGGGGTCACGACTTGCGCATGCGCAGAGTTATTTGTTATGATTGGAGGAATATTTATCTTTGTTAAGTTTGGTTATTCAGGGAAGAGGATAAAACATGCCTTGGCTATTATTGGAATTTGAGTGTGTAGGTGTTCTTTTAAAAGCAGGTGTTTACAAGAATTCTCTTTATGTTTGCCGCTTGATCGACAGCGGCGCCAGTTGAATGATATTTCTTACACTTTACCAACGGGTCAACGCGGAGGCTTTTGTGTATCGCATCTGTGGTGCTCAGGAGGAGGGAACAAGCTGTTTATTGTATATCTTTATTAGTTTGTAGGCATTCTTTGATGATAACAGATGCTTATAGTTGAATTTTGTTACTTACAAAATAGACAATGACGTGAAAAGTTGATTTACTTTAAAATTTTTGTAGTTGTGCTGTGGCTATGATATTAGACACTAGTAAAACTATCATGATATTTTTACAAAGATCGAAGTCCGGAAGAAGGCGATGGACCGTCGGCGGACAAGGGAGAGTTATTTCCCCATATTTTTCCCAGTGCACCTACCTCAAGTTTAGAGGTGGAATTTTAATTCAGACAGTAATGAAGGATATTATGCTTCTAGTACTGAGGAAAGTGATGGTGCTGTGCAGAACAGTGAAGTTTCATCTATCACCATGTATTCTAGTGATATTGAGAATTAATGCGGATGTGTGAATTACACGATTGATGATAGTGTATTTTAGAAGCTATCGAAAATTGGAAATATAAAAACAATCGTCCCTTATTGTTTGCTGAATGTTTCTATAATGTACTCAATCGCCAGAGACATCGTTGCGTTACGCGATCTATAGATGAAGAAAGGTCTTTCAGTAGGTGATTTGTTTTCATATTCATCATGTCTATCTTTCGAAACATGCACATTTTAATAATGTTGAAATTTTTTAATATTTTCTTCGCAATTCACTTTTACTCAAAGTGGATGAAGTAAAGACAAAATTAGTTGACAAAGACGTATGCAGAACCAGATAGTGAGTGAATTTACATTAAGAATTTTGAATAATTGAACTTTTAAAAACTGTTAATACAGGAAATATATAAATAATAAAGTGCCTATATGGCTGTGCACAATACTTAGCATTCACGTTTAGCTACCTTGATTTTATTCTTCACATAGATTTTTTAAAGTTTTGAGTAGACCATGAGTGATATTTCATCTTTTTTCTTTTTACCATGTTTTATGCTGTAGACAAGTTAAATCTTGTTCTTTACGTAGGTGTTCAGTGACCTAGTTGGAATTTAAACCTTTAGTCTTGCTGTAATCATGGAACAGAACGGCAGGGAAAATACCATTGATCACTAACCATATTTTTGCCTGCAAAGCCTTCCTGTGGAAGTCGATCAAAATGGGTTGATCAAACTTTTATACGGAAATCAATTCGTAATTGGAAGACTAAAGACATTCCGCTTTGTTCGGCATGTGCATTTTGGAACAAGGATAAAAGTGTTCATGAGTATATGGAATATTTATTTCGTGGAACACCAGTAAGTCTTCAGTTTTTGAATGATACTGTTTATAGAGTATTATTAAATTCAAAGAACATATATGAGATATTTAATTCTTATGTAAATACTCATCGTGGATCTAGTCCTTTGAAAGATAAATTTGATTATGGACTTCGTTTTCTATTGGGAAACAAAATAGTGGAACTATGTGAAGAAGTATTCATAAAAGACAGAATTGGTGCACGTGACTAGAAAGATTATAATTGGCAACCTTCAAACCATTGTGAAAGTAGTATTTTCATTTTACTGGTAGTTCAAGATGAGTTACCAAAGTTTATGCTGCATTAAAAGACAGATTTATTATTACGTATGAAAAAACTCATCGTGCACTTTTATTATTATTAAAATTTAAAGGTGAAGTTCATCGTGTGACTGATACTATTCCCATCTAAAAGTGAAAGTGCCTGTTCATTGGACAATGAAAAGTAAGAAGGTAATTTGTTTCCATCAGTAGCTGCAAGATTAGACTTGTAACAGCAGCAGGTAAATCAGTTTCAGTTTATCATGTCTTCGCAAAGCTTATTGTGGTGTGATGAGAGTTATTGATCAGACAGTTTCGTTTGTGCATTGCAGGAAGGAGAACGTGCAGCTTTAGCTTTGGTCCATATTGAAAATATGTCTCTTAGTCCTTCGTTAGTGACTAGTTTTGATTGTCCTATCAATCTTCAGTGACAGTGAACAGTGGTTCCCACAGTGAATCAAACTTTGTTGTTTCAAAACCTGTTGAAATTGATTTATATAATGAATCAAACTTTATTTTCTCTCATGGCGATTTGCAGAATGAATCCTCTGAAAGGGTATCTTGCATTCGAAGACGAAACTATTTTATCATTTAAAGAAACATTCACTTGACTATAAAGCGCATGTAAGAAATTATACAGCGGCGCTACATTATCACGCTACACTATCGCGCTACACTAACTTTGGAAGATGTCTTGAGCGAATCTGGTGAAGACTTTATTCCACAACAAAATGTGAATACACTTCAATTTTGTCTTCTTAATCTGACACATCTACTTGTAGAATAAAGTCTTCACCAGATTCGCTCAAGACATCTTCTAGGTCACTGAGATCACACTCATGAAGCATCCGAACAACGTGATTCTTCGACGCCAATAACCATTTGAAGTATCCCATGATTATCCGTGAAAATTTTTAGTTAACCATTCACGCTGGTTTTGATAGCATATTGCTAATTCTACCATTTCACATGGAAGTTTTACCATACATTGAAATATTAACGTAGCATCAGTTGATACATTGCAAAATTCACGTGCAATAAATTCAAGGGATGAGATTTTAAAACCTTGCATATCAATAATATATTCTCTGGAATAAACTAAAAGCTTTACTGGAGAAAATTGTTGTTCAATAATAGTTGGAATTAGTTGTGCAATAAATTCTGTATCTTGAAAAAGAATTCTACAATTCTAAACAACATATTCACTGAAATAGTTAAATGTCCTTGTTTCATATAGATGTCATGATAATCAGTAAATGTTTTATCATGATTTACATGATTCATTAAATATTTTGATATAACAGATCCAGTATTGCATTGATATATACATTAATGAGTAATGTTTAATGTACATCCACTACGCTTCCATAATCGTTTTGAATCTGTAATGCTCGGGAAAAAATATGAAAAATTTTAACTTCTTAAAATAATTAAATAAGTTTTCATTGCTTCTAATTTTCATGTGTATAAAATAAACAAAACATTGAGTAAAGTACATTCCATCATCTTTCAGACTAGCACTTCAAATAACAAAGTAAGTGTTTTCAAGACCGTATAATACATCTTTTGAAATTAGTTTATCTCTGACTGTTTCCACTTTACGTTCAAGTAAGTTTCGCAATCCCATTCAAAAGTCACTATTCTAAATTCGCCACAATTTTCATGTTTTGCTAATTAAGCATTACATATCTGCATAAAGTTAGAAGGTTTAAGAACTGCGTTCCAAGTACGATCATTAAAAAATTCACTACGTTCAACTTCATTCAAGTCCCGACTGACATGTGCATGTGCTAACTGATTAGGAATATTGTGAAAATAGGCAGCACAGATTAAAGGCGTAATAAAGCAATTAAAATTTCTATGGCTTCCCAAATACAAAGTTTCTCAATAACATTAATCCCGAAATCACAAGACGGAATATTAGGTTTTCCATCACTTTCAGAAGAAACAGTTTCAGCAGCATGTAGGTTTAATTCAAAAGATAGTTCAAAGTTAGCGTAGCGCGATAATGTAGCGCCCCTGAATAATTTCTTACATTCACTTTTTAGTCAAGTGAATGTTTCTTTAAATGATAAAATAGTTTCGTCTTCGAATACAACATACCCTTTCAGAACATATTATGTACCTTTACTGAATTAGTCTGAAGATGAAAGCAAAACTCATTTAATCACTATTGTGGTATAAGGATACTGCAGGGAATATTAATAGTCTAAATGAAAATAATGCTGGTTATTACAAACGAAAATCTCTTGTTGCTTGTAGCGTATTCATTTATATGTATGGACGGCTCCATTCAGATATTTCTGGATCAGATCCTATTCCTCCAAATAGAGTCAATCTTCCTATAAAACTAAGTCCTAGTAAAC